>APFE030330156.1:0-13940 GCA_000404065.3 Pinus taeda
TTCATTGTTTTTTACAAAACAGTCACCTACAGCAATTTCGTAGCGCGCTACGAAACTGCTGTTTTTTATCAAAACAGAACATATGTATCCTAAAGCATTGTCAACTTAAACTCATGACTTATTCAGCTACTTTGTACAGGTGTTAGAGATCTAAAAGGTTACAAAATGATGGAAATCAAAATTTACCAAAACTTGAAAAGCAACTTTCTCCTTGGATCAATGAGCTAGTTTACCTAGCTTCTTCTTCAAACTGCTAACCTCTTTCTTCAAAGCCTTGTTTTCTGCTCTTAGGCTTGTGCTCAGCTTTCTCATGATCTTTGCTTGCTTAAGGGCTGGTACTGTCCACAAATATGCATCAGACACCGAATCTTTTGTTTTCAATTCTAGTTTGAGATTGAATTATTTAGCTCCAGCTGCGACGAAACTGTTGTTCTGCCTGAAAAATGAGTCTCGGGACAGAGCTCATAGCTTCTCACAGAAAACGTATTTCGAAAAACTGAAGGAGGATTTTGTAAACCAATCCGTGCTTAACAAAAACCTCGTTTGGTTTTTTAAAACACTTCTCCAGCTGCCCAGAATCTGTCTTTTAAAAAGAGGTGTAAAACAGGAAATTAAAAACTGCACCTACAGCAGTTTCGTAGCGCAACTTTAGTCACTCGATTCTCCCAGCTCATAATCAATTTGAAGAAAATGAAAGAGGTTTTTCTAGTTCAGTATGTTAGGAAATAAAACCTCTTTCAGTTTTCGAAAATAGTATTTCAGCCACGCTAAATTCCTCCTGGAAGCTAACTGCTTAAAACAGAGAAGTATGCCTGTAACAAACATCACCTACAGCAGTTGTAGCCAGTGTACTAGTATGGAGATCTCCCATTTTGAACCACACCACCTGGAGGTGGTCCTGTAATCAATGGATTACCATCCTCATCACCATTGCTCCTTCTATGCCAAGTTTATGCAATTCAACACAATTCCACAGGCCTGGGTTTTACTCTGGGCTAAATCATCAAGGCTTCCCGTCTCTAGAGATAAACCCAAGTGTGTTGCCCGCAAAAACCATTTTCTTTGACTGGAATCAATAGGCTGGCCCTTCCATAAAGAAAAGCAAGCTGGATCTTTTTCAAGATTGAGAAGTTCAAATGACAAATATGATGACTGTATAAAAATCAATCTTTCAACATGAAGTCTTGCTCCTGTGAAGCAGTTATCAACAATTTTGCAAATGTCTTGATCTAGCTTTGCTACATCTACCGGAATTGTAAGGTCAATCTCCTTGAGACCGTAGTAAAGAGCGTACACCGAAGTATTAGGTAAAACATCACCAGGATTTACCATAATGCCCTCAGCCACAAAAGAAGTAATTATTAAACATGATTCCTCTTGAAGATTAATCTTAATGAGCTGCAACTGAACCACTGTTTGTGATGGAACAAAAAGGCTCTGGTGTGGCTCTAAACACTGCAGTGTCAATAGTAGTAAGCACCATTCGGGCAGGAACCTTATCATCAAAATTTAGTTAATGAACCTTCTGCTGAAAACTCGAGCAAATCCCAATTTCGTAAGGCGCTACGAAATCACTTGAAGCATGTTGCGCTGCGAAACTGTTAAAAGAGGATTCATGCGCTGCAAAAACACCCTGTCCTTAAGCTAGGCTAAACAATTTTTGGCAATAGAATTTTCAAGGATAACAAATACCACGGATGATGGGACACGTATTCCAAGATGAATGGTGGGTAGGACATCCTAGTGTGTGCTCATTTGGTTGTTTATGGCTAAGGAAATTGACAAAGGCAATGGTTAAGGAATTAAAAAGGCAAAAAGGTATTTTGGAACATTTATTTATGAAAATAATGGAAATTAGGAGAAAAAGAAGGTGAAAAGTCACATGTTGCATGTGAGGAGGAAATTGAAAGAAAATAATGGAAAATGAAGAAAATAGAGGCCTCATTAATAATAAAGTTTCTGATAATCAGTGCGTAAGACTTGGTTAGTTTAACTTTGGAGCTCTCTTATTATTTTTTCTCTCTCTCTCTCTCTCGTACTCTTGGACACTTAGAGATTTCTTGGATCACTTTGCCATTGGAGGAAGAAAGACAAAGAAGAAAATAGGAAGAAAAGATCAAGCATGGAAAGGCAAGATCAAACAGCTACAACAGGCTTCAATGCAGGTATCAACTTGCATATGTATTTTCCTTGCTAAATTTGGCATGCATGGGATTGCATGTGTTTCTTTTCTACCATGGCATGGGTTTTACCAGGTGTGACAGTATTTTCAACCTAGCCTTGCCATTTCCTGATAGCTTTGATGAGATGGGTTCTCTCATGCTTTTTGTGGGGGATGGTCGGATTGGATTCGAAGCTAAGTGGGGTGGATCTCCGAATTGACAAACACATGGTGGTAGTGGTCCCTAAACCAGATTGAGGATGCACGAATCCACTGGCTTAGTAACCCTTGAACCGGACTATGGGTTGTGGTAAAGCTAGATTGTGTGCCTTGGTGGGCCTAGGAATCCTTGCCGGTGAATGGCTGGATATACAGTAAAGCCAAGTGGTGGATTTTTTCTCCGTTGGGCCTAGTGATTCTAGGATGCAATGCACGGTAAATCCTGGAGAGTATGTCTCCATGTAGGGCCTAGTGATCCTTGGATTAGACTATGAATGCATGGTAAAGCCTGAGAGACTAAGAGACACTCAAATTCCTCACGATGTAGGCGGAGAACTCCGGTGGCATCCACATTGATTGGTGTTTTTGATGTGTCCTATGAGTCCCACATTCATGTTTGAAATATGGAACAGGGGTGATTCGGTGAAGAGAAACTTGGCTCAACGAATCTATGGTCGGGTGGAACATGGTAGTCCCATCGTCGTTTGGTTCATTGCATTTATTAATGAGAAATTCATTCCCTTGATTTTCATGTGAAAATGTACTGCTATAAATATATATGGTTTTTGATGGCTAATATGTTCATTGTATTTATGTTCCTATTATGCTGGTTATATGTATATTTTATGGGAGCAGCTATGTTTGGCTCTCCGCATGTTTTTACTTGTGTTTGAATGGATATTGTATTTATGACTCAATAAGTGATAAGGCAGCAAAAGACATGGGGAAACAATGGTTCATGGCGATTCTCAGATAAGTATGAGATTCATACACTTAATTATGTTGTTTACACCTCTAGGTTACACGTTGATGATATGTTTGACGAAATGCCTGTCATGGCTAGTAGGGGTCTGGTTATCATTTTATTCATATTATTGCTTTTGTATCCTTACCAATTCTAAATGATCATTCCATTCTGGGGAGTGTCCGGAGCTCTGGGCCGAAAAAAGTGGCTCAAATCCCGAAATGTTAGCATTAGTGTGGAGACTAACTCGCCTACGCAATGTCTGGGAAGCGTTATAAAGCACTTGGGCAGTGTTTGGGGAGCATTAGTCCTGAAACTAACTTGCCTAGGCAGTGTCTAGGGTGTGTTACCCTACCCTTAAGTCTCTCAAATAGGAGTGGGACCCAGGGATAGGCAGTCTAAGTAGCTGACTTGTCTTCTGAAGGTTATTTGGATGATCTTGGATGACTGTATGTGATATTCTATCGATCACATTTCCTTAAAGTCACGAAGGAGGTTGAATCCTATCATAGTGGCCTCTCATCGCATGTTTACCCCGGCTGGCCAGTTGCTTGGGTAGATGTGGGAGGAGAGTGTTACAAAATACCTAACCTAGTTTTCGAACTTGTATTCTCTGATTTCTATTTTTAGTTTAGAGGAACAAATTAAAGTCAATTTTGGTTAAAAACTTTCTAGGCTTATAAATTTGTGGCATAAAGTTATATTTCAGGGCTTTAATACCTTTGCTCTATAGTTGTGCAAACCCAAAATTTCAATAAATCTAATGTCACATATAGTTGGACAATATTTCAAGGTTATACGTCTGAGAGAAAAACAAGAAGCCAGAAAAATAATTGGCATTCAATCTCCAATCGGAGAAAACAGTTCAACCTTTCCAAGGTAACCTCTAAAGCTTTAATTTTATCAAGCCACTCAAATAGATACAAATGGTAACTGGTCTCTATATGTTTCATCACCTCTTCATTTTTTGTCAAGATCCTCAAAATAACATGCAATTAGCCAAAAACTTCTCAACATATACACAACTTACGTTGCAATTAAAATCGAAATTGTCAACACTTAATATTTAAGAGAGATCGAAATCTACACAGAGAAATCTGAAAAACAAGGGCTGTTAAATAGAGAAAATTCGTGGCTTTCCAATTGCCCTTTATTATATGTACTAACATATAGGATACCTGCAAACTATCGTGCAGGGAAAATTTTAAGGATGGAAAATTATCTTGAAGTTTAAAAATAGTGGTGAATCTCACTAATCCCTAATATGCAAACTATAAAATATTTATTATATATTTGTAAAATTATTCAAATTTATAACGATTTTATATGTTTTTCTATATAATCTTGATGATATTTTAAGTAAAATAATTTTATATTGTAGAATTTGGGCGAATTATTTTTAGAAAAAAAATTGAAATTAACGAATCTTTTTTTTGAAAAATCATGGAAAATTAGCCCACCTACAAATATTAGCCCCTAAAATTTTCCATGTTATTGTGTATAAGCACTCTAACTCATCAATTAACACTATATTTACAAATGTTTGAATATCCAGAGAAACCATGTAACTTATAACTAACATGAATTTTGTCCTAATACCATAGTTGCAGATATTTGAATATACAATACAATTATGTAGCTCATAAATTAACATGAATTCACAAAAGACATATTCGTGTCTATTCATGTTCCTAGTACATGATAAAGCATGTTTGGAAACTCAACGTTGAACATTAAATAACACTTAGGAATGTTGTTCCAATAAACACTTTACACTTTTAAACAACAAGTCATTAAATAGTTCTCCAGTGTGAACTGTGTTTTTTCATCCATTTACCATTAACTACCACTCCAAAAAACATAACCATCCATGTTTAAACTAAACCAATAATAGTTCTGTTATTTTATTGTCTTATCCAAATATCCAGCACAATTTGAACAAGTGAATGCAGTAAGCTTCAATCATTAATTGCTTACCTAGCCATGCCAGTGCATTTCGTTTTACCACAGATTCTCCAACATTTATGCAAGCATAATAGAAACCATGTGCACAGATCTAATATCATCCACCAAAGCCAAATAAGTTATAACCCAATACCATCATATCATCCTTGACAGTAAAGCTATAATAAATTTTATAATTGTAGAAATTGCTCTCATTTACAATTCAACATTTCAAATCACCCGTGAAACACTTGACCATAAAAGTTTGATAAATTATTCTTTCATGGGACTTTAAATGTTTGAAAGCAATTTGAAGAATTTCTTTGATCACCAGGGATGGTGCCATCTCACATTGAGGTTCTTGTTGATTGATTGATGGACCACAACACATTTTAGAACATCAACAACCAATAAATGTTGCATGTCCATTTTAGCCATAGATTACCCAACACAATGTAGAAATTCCTTGTAGATTCAAACTTTGTGATTTGCTAAAACAAAAGATTTGAATCTACTCTACTCATCAACGGAAACAATTAATCGATTGAGAAATCACGAAGCATACAAGAGAAAGAATTCAGTCAACACATTACACAATGATTTCCTGAAGAAAGTCAAAGCTAAAAAAGCATTGCTATTTGTATATTGCATTAATCAGAAAATATGAGAAAATTACAATGTTTTGCTCAAGCTCGAGCAACCTCTGCACTATCTCTATATGTCTCACTGGTTCCTAGAAAATCCTTGGCCAATACTTAACCAATTTTCTACTTGCCCAAATCCCTATTTCCTTGCACTTTTCAATGAGGAATTATGTCTCTATTTAATAGAAATTTTCCTCCATTGGATGGCATAGTTCCTTTAGGCCCCTCCTTCGACTGCATGCACCATCTGTACAATTCAGATAAATATATAACTGATAGTATACTGCCCTTGAACTCCAATCTCAACTGGGTAACTCAAATTTCATGCATGCATGAGTTAATTATGATTGATTTATCAATTAATTAGTTGAACACATGAAGTTGCACCCCACTGCTAGAACTCCTATTAGTTCCTCCAACATTTGGAACTCGTTTAACTAACTTTAACTCAATTAAACTGAATTAATTAATTACAACTCAAAATAAACTCAATCATGACTCCTATAAAGTAAGAGTGACTCTACATGACTCAAGTTAAACCCTCAACTCGAATTAATTGAGCCAACTAAGTGAAATTAACTTAGTTAACTCGTACAAGTTGTCTTGTGATGTGTAATTACAATTTTCTCCTAATTTAATTCAAGGGAAAATTAAATCAAGATTTTCTTGTTGCCATTTTCAACACTCCCTCTCAACAAGAAAGGGATTCACATCTACCTCAATCCAGCACCTTTGGAATGTATTGCATGCAACACTTCTTGATGTTGTTGTTACTGCAACACCTGCAACAGAAGAGCGTAACAAATAATAATAATAATCATTGAATAATCTGCAACTGTCTATTGGGAAAATTGTGTTGATGTTGACTCTGCTACTCAGCCCCCTGCTCTGCTATCAACACTACTCTACACTCAATATATAACTAAAATTGATCCTCTTGCTATTGAATACTATGGGCCCTTGTAGCAAGGTAATGATCCATGAGGAGAACACCTCAATAAACCCTTCCCAAATTTCTGCAATTTTGGGGCTAAGGATCTACATCGACCCACCTCACTCCTAGAGGTATAGTTACATGCATGGAAAAATTTGATCTACTCATATTATTGCTACTTCATTGTTGTTGCTTCCACATTGCTGATGCAACTACTACAATAATGAGTATGATCTCTCTATATCTTGAAGTACTAGCTTCCATAGGGATGCTCCCTCTGAAACTAAACTCCCTCAGAGTCTCGATCTCCATGTGGGAAATCTCTCTACTCCTCAATCTGTCGATATCAGTGATCACAACCCTTTTTTGTGTCACTAAACATTGGCTCATTGATCTGCCCATTAACAGCCTTCTAACTCCATTAAGAAGTTTGTACATAGGGTCTTTTAGATCTGCTTTGAACTAGGGCTCCATATCTCTGCCTCCTAACAGGGCATTAGTTCTTCAATGATAATTGTACATGAAGACTTCAAGGACTGACTCTAATGTGAATCCTGCTTTACATTGATTCCAGCTCCGGTGCCATGTAGAAATTCCTTGTAGATTCAAATTGTTTATGTAATTTGCTAAAACAAAATATTTGAATCTACTCTGCTCATCAGCAGATAAAAAAAAATAATAATAATAATAATTAATCAATCGAGAAATCACGAAGCATACAAAAGAAATAATTTAATCAACACATTACACAATGATTTCCTAGGGAAAGCCACGGCTAAAACACATTTGTTATCTATATGAAATCCCGCGTCAGAGCTAGGGCTATGCAGAAAATTCAGAAGGTGAACAACTGGTGAATTTCGTAGACTTCCACATCAGACTCGAGTTTCTACAGATGATGTGGTTCCTATAGCAGGTTAAGAACTTTAGAAGTGAACGTGTGGCCTATAGTGGTAAATCTAAGATGGAATATTTCTTGGGTTCTTAAGAGCTCAGTTTGTGCGCCAATCTCTTAAATGTTTTTCAAGGGTAGCAATGTTGTGGTTTTTTAGATTAGTTTAAAGAGTCCTTGCAGCTTGTTTTCAAACAAGTCCCGACTTTTGTTACATCTTAAAATGGAACACAAATTAATAGTAAGTATGAAAAATGGCAAGGAAATCTCAAGTTTTGTGGAAACAAATCATTTGGGTCAAGCCAAAATTGCTTCAACTGACAAAACATGAAAGTGGATTTGGGTAAATGCAAAGCAATATTGGGGCATTTTAAGGCATAAGCTTGCTCGCTTTAAATGGGAACAAAGAAGAAAAAACTAGTGCCAGAGAAAGAAAATAAATAAGAGCATCAAAAATAAAGAAGAGCCAACCATTTACAGTGTCACATCTACACCTTACCTGTTCATCAAATCTCTATGTCCTAGAATTGATGAAGGTCGAGACAAAGCTGGAGATTTTGGAAGCCATAGAACAGGAAAGGGACCGCAAAATTTCAGAGATCACATTTGCAAATCGATGTTTAATGAAAGGTAATATAATTTTAAAAGAACAAGTAACAATGTTACAAAAAGCTTTAGAGACAGGAAAACAAAAATGCCAAAGCATGAAGACAGCGTGGCAAACCATGAAAGAATCAATAACAACAAACAAGGATGTGATCATTTCTAAAGCAACTCAAGTAGACACACAAGTATCTCAACAACTTTCCTATTGTTTTTTTTTGCCTTTTCTTTCTAAAGCAACTCAGGTAGATACATAAGTATCTCAACAAACATAGCTTTAGAAAGAAAAGGCAAAAAAGAACAATAGGAAAGACAGTGCAAAAGAAATCAAAGCTAAAGCTAAAGATGTTGATGGTTACATAAAGACAGAGGAAGAAAAAAATACAAGTGCTTGTAGAGCACAAGAAAGAGAACACAAAGAAAAAAGTACAGGGAAGCAAACTTTATTATCAGAGAGAATAAAAGATTATGGGAAGAATGAAAATACTCTCAATTTGACAAGAGACTTTCTGAAAGATAAACTACATTGGAACGGACAAATTTGTCAAGCAAAGAGGGTGGGGAAGATATGTGAAAAGAGACATCGACCCATAAAAGTCACCATGGAAAGCGTGCAAGTCAAACACCATCACTTGGGCAAAAAGAAACTCTTGAAAGGCTCACACTTCTTCTTAGATGAAGATTTAACCAGCAAACAACAAAAAAAGAGAAGGGAAAAAGTAGAGAAAATTAGAGTAGCAAGAAATGAAGGGAAAATGGCATGGTTATACAATGGTGAAGTAGTTATTGTAGTGTTTAGGCCTCAGGGCAGCAAGCTAACAATTAAAAAAAAAAAAAAAAAATAGAGAATTCGATAACAGGGGGGGAAACAACAATATCAATATGAATGAAAAGAGGAGAAGACTCAAATTTGAGTCTTATGTGCCAAACTGCATAGCAGTCAAACCCTACCCAGGTCTACCTAAGTTTAGTTTGTTGGAATTGTAGAGGTTACCCTTGGAGGAGGGGACCTGGGTTAAGGCTTACTACGGAGGGTTGAGACATATTGTCTCACAGAAACTCATGAACATGATGGTTGCAAAACTCATGTGTTTGACAGTTATTTGAAGTTAGCAATTTGGAACAAGGTAACAGAAATGGCAAAGGGTATGGGGGAATACTAGTTTTCGTGAAAGAAAAAGAAGATCGTCACATTTAGTTAATGAAAGAAGATGTGAATAAACAATATTTATGATTCAAAATATCAGAGAATGAGAATCATATAAAAATTGTAGCATGCTATTTTTCCCTTCAAGTCACAAAAACTTACAAAAAGAAGGGGCTAGACAACAATGATCCATATGCAACTTTAAAGCAAGATATTGTCGCATACTCCCAGCAGGGAGAAGTTCTTTTAGTGGGAGATTTCAATGTTAGAACAACAAATCAACAAGCTAGCATTCTTTGTTGCAAAGAGGATCACAATCCTATTTGGCTCACTGAATAGGAGAATCCCCAATGGGGAGGTGTTCAAAAGATGATAAAGTCAACAATCCTTTTGGAGAGGAGTTGCTTACATTGTGCGGTGCTTTCAACTTAATTATTTGCAATGGTCTAGATAAATGGAAAAGCTCTGGGAATTTCACTTGCAACACATACAATGGGGTAAATGTTGTTGACTAAGTGATTTGTTCACAAAGCTTCATAGAAAAGATAGATAAAGTTTAGATTGGAGAGCATATTTGGGACTTAAAATCAAACCATAACCCAATTTATATAAAGTTACCATGGTTAGATGAAAGGCGACATAGGAAGAAAACACAATGCTCTAGACAATCACTATCAAGGGGCAAAATTCTTCTAACACAAAAAAATTAAAGAAATTAATTCAGAAAGAGAAAATTGGTTTCAAAAGCTTCAACAGTCATGAGTTAACAAATATAATTCAAAGTGCGCCTAAGAAGTGCATAAGAGCAAAAAATAGGAAATTAGAATCAAATTGTTTCCCTGTAAACGCTTGGTTTGATGAAGAATGCAAAATGGCAAGGAGAACAATTGAAAACACAGGCAAAGTTAAGATGAATGTAAAGTTATATTATGCGATACTAAAAAGGAAAAAAGATGAGTTCATGCAAACAGGGCAAGAAGAGTTAATATATCTAGGCAAAAACAACCCAAAGCTTTTCCGGCAACAACTTCAATTAATGAATAAGCAAATCGAAAATAATAATACAGTCAATCAATGGTTTGAATATGCGAGACAACTCTATGAGAAAGAATCAACAGTGGAGCCTCCCCCCAAGATCAACACAACTACAAAGCTCTCCACATTACAAGAGATGGGGATTGAAATTAAAAAGCTGAAAACAAAAAGGCAAAGGACTTGGTTGAACTTCAAGCGAAGTATCTAAAATGGAGAATGAACACTCTTGCACCACATATAATGGAAATATTCAACAACATCATTCAACAAGGATTCCCAAGAGATCAAACAACTAGCCTAGCAATACCCCTTTTTAAAAGTGGAGACATTAATAATATTTCCAATTATAGAACCATTATGATCAATCATTTGTTTGCAAAGCTTTTCTGCAGCATGGTAGAAAATATAATCAGTAAGTGGGCAAAAGTAAAAGGAAAAAAGGCAAAAGAACAAGCGAGTTTTAAGTCGAAACATTCTACAGTGGATCATGGTATTACGTTGAGACATTATTGAAAAGGTTTGGGAGGACAAAAAAGAAGTATTTTGTTGCTTGTTGACTTCAAAAAGGCATTTGACACGGTCCCTAGAAATAAGTTGTAGCGTAGAATGGAAAAACTTGAAATTCTTTTACATTATAGAGTCGTTATCCATACACTTATGAAGAGGTGAAAGTCAAAATTAGAACCTCAACAAGTATTTCACAAAGTTTTAGAAGTGACATTGGAGTCAACCAAGGTTGCCCTCTATCCCCTACTCTTTTTGGTTTATATGTTGATAAACTTTAAGAGTGGCTAAATCTGCAAAGTGGAGACGGCGTTCGGTTGGAGTTTGTGATAAAACGTCTTTTATATGTTGATGATCTTGAATTGATTTCTAAATCGACCCATGGATTGCAAACACGCCTATATGCCTTTGAGCATTTTTGTAGAGCAGTGGAGATGTAATTCAATACTAACAAGACCAAAATAATGATTTTCTCTAATAAAAAGAAGCAAAGTAAGCATACGTTCTTCTTTGAAAGCAACATTCTTGAAAAAGTAAATGAGTACAAGTACGTCGAGATTGATTTCAACAACAAACTTAATTGGGAGGACTGCAGAAATAAGAGAATTTTAGGAGGGTGGAAAGTATTATATGTTCTTCAAAACAGGTATCTAAAAAAAATTAAGCAAATGGAAGTAGATAGATGGTCTAATGTTATTTTCAACGAAGGCATGAGTGAAAGAAAAAAACATGGAGAGACAACCACACATGGATGCAAAAATGGAATATCTACCTCATTGTCCCACAAATAACAAGGAGATAAAGCATTTTGTTGTGGAGAAATTTCGTTAACGGGTATGGGGAAAAGAGTTGGGTGGAAAGAAGAAGTACTACATTGAAGAATTCAACCCTACGTTGTGATCTACAACAAAAAGAGTCCATTGGAGCTAGCCTTCTGTGGAGGGCAAAGATTCTTATTGCTCAATTAAGAACCAACTCGCATCAACTTCGATGTGAAACAAGATGGTGGGAAACACCTAAAGAAGCTTTGGAAGAATGAGTGTGTACATTTTACACGTCTGAGGCAATGGAATTGAAAAAACATTTCATTTTGGAATGTGATGCGGTCAAAAACATCAAAGAAAGTTATGGGAATATGTTAGCATCAGCTTCATGGCATTCTTTTCAACGAGGGGATTGTTGGAAGGTTGGGTCAACTCATCATCAGTTTGAATAAGAAAATGATTAAATTGCAAAAAGCGAAAAGCAATGAACCGATGGTCCCATGGACTATTTTTAGTCTCATGGACATTAAAATATCATTTCATTTCATTTACATTATATTAGATAGAAAATATGAGAAGATTACAATGTTTTGCTCAAACCTGAGCAACCTCTGCACTATTTCTATTTCTCTCATTGCTTCCTAGACAAGCCTTGGCCAATACTTAACAAATTTTTTGTTTGCCCAAGTCCCTATTTCCTTGCCCTTTTCAATGAGGAATTAGGCTCTTATTTAATAGGAATTTTCCTCCATTGGATTACGCAGTTCTTTTAGGCTCTCCCTCTCACTACATGCACAATCTGTGCAATTCGGATAATTATACAACTGATAGTACACTGCCCTTGAATTCCAATCTCAATTGGATAACTCAAATTTCATACATGCATGAGTTAATTATGGTTGATTTATCAGTAAATTAGTTGAACACATGAAATTGTGTCCCACTGCTAGAACTCCTACTAGTTCTTCCAATAGTTGGAACTAGTTTAACTAACTTTAACTCAATTAAACTGAATTAATTAATTACAACTCAAAATAAACTCAACCAAGGTCCATGTAAAGTAAAAGTCGCTCTACATGACTCAAGTTGAACCATCAACTCGAATTCCCTGAACCAACTAAGTGAAATTAACTTAGTTAACTTGTACAAGTTGTCTTGTGATATGGAATACAATATTTTCCTAATTTAATTCAAGGGAAAATTAAATCAAGATTTTCTAGTTGCCATTTTGAACACACAAAATCTAAAAATCAATAAGCTAATAAATGGGGACACATTTTCACTGAAGAGACACGCATGTAAAATGAGAATATTAGTTTTATATGCAATAAATTTGCATAATGATAGAAAATGAAAAACGTTAAATTGGAGAAAATGTTGCTCAGCAACTCAAAATTGGGCAAGCAAAGCATCATAACAACATACACGTCAATTCTAAAACACCCCAAACTTGCTCTAAAGTACCTTAAGAGTAAAATAGTTTTTTGGTAGCACATTTGACAATGCTTTATTCTGCTTGGGTTAAAAGAACATTTGCCAACCATGTAATTACATTCGGATATGACAAAATATACACCTTTGTACCTAATTTCTTGGAGATTTGAGTATAGCATGATTGAATACCAAGTTAAAGAGTAGGAAAAAGTATAGAAATCAGTTGCAAACCTTCCAATTGCCCTATAATAAAATAGTGCTCAACCTTCCCAACCAAACATGAGAGAAACTTTCTCAAACTACAGACCATGTCAATTTAGCTGACGTGAAAAGTTTTAGATAAGTTGGGACCATTCGCCCATCTACCTGTCATTACCTTCTAAGCACAAGTTAGATCCTACTTAGTCTCTACTTAGTCTCTGACAATTAATTTTGCTTCTCAACCGACATTCATGCAAGCCAAGCCTGCTATACATGCTTTTATTTTGAATCAAACTTTAGTCTTAGTATCTCAACATAACTTGTCCACGGTCCAATAAACTATTTGGTCTAGTGTGCCTACAATGCTCTCTTCTAGGAATACAATCCTCAACTTCATTCCAACATAAAAAAGGAGAGATAATTCATTGTATCGAGTCTGTATCCCTGCATGTCATACATTAGAGTCAGTGTAAACTGTAATTACGACCTCCAATATTTATAGGAAAATCTGTTTGGCAACATCTACAACGTATCAAGCAATGAAACTAAAAAGATCCAAAATCCTTGCCAAAGCTGCTGATGTCATCTGTTTGGATCCAAATAGCACATCAAAACATGAAGTGATTTTTCTACCTCCTTACTTTATGATGTGCCATACTCTTAGGTTAGCTACAAAGAACAGATACTTCAAATCAACAAAAATGGAAGAAGAA
>APFE030330158.1:0-12882 GCA_000404065.3 Pinus taeda
AAGATAGGTAAAAAAGAAGGTCAAGAGTGATTGACTTCTTCGAGTTTCGATGTGAAAATGACCTAAGACGTCAAGATCAAATTTCAAAGTTAGAGCTAGGGTTTGAGTTTTATCTCAAACTAACCATGGGAATTGCCTCAAAATTGGAGAACCAATAAAGGGCACACCAACGTAGTAGCCTATCCAAATGGTTTTCTAAAATCACCCCTCTAATGCAATTCACATGACGCCCTAGCTAGCCGTGTAGGGTTAGGGCAGAAATTGAGAAAGAGGAGAAAAAGAGAAGGATAAAGAGGGTGATCACCAAATTTGTTTCGACTAATGCCTTACCCTTGGGCTATGGAGTCTATGTGGTTCGAAATCCGGCTAAAATGTCTTCAAGGAGGCTAAATTGTGATGCCCTAGCTATCACTCTTTATCATTTACCCATGCTAGGTCAATGGACTTTTATGGAGAAAAACAAGTTTTAATCCACTAGGAACATTCATCTAATTGCTATTCAATGAGTAACATGCACAAATTTGCAATCTAATAATCTTTTCAATGATATTCAATAATGATGGCACAAGAAGAACCAGCTAGTTGCAAAATTTCCACACATTAGACATTATTACATGAAAATATCTTCAACAAAGTAACTTACAAGATAGCAAGAGATATATCCAATCCAAGATCAAGATAGTGGCTAAAAGAAAGGACAAGACTTTAGCTCCCAAAAATATTGAAATGCATTGAAAGAGCTCCAATAGACATCCAAGAAAAAGTGCGAATTTCTCAAGAGAGAGATATCCAAGTGTGAGATGATGTTTGATACAAATGAGGCTTAACTCTATTCATATGAGCCTCTAAGAGTTCGAATTAGGCTAAGATGCCCCTAAAAGTATTTTAATGTGTAAAATAACATCACTTTGGTGACAAGCACACCAAATATCACATAATAAGATAAACCATCTAAAATGAAGCCGAAATGATGTAGCAATGGTGTAGGAGGGTCGTTGGAAGGCCTAATCGAGCCTCAAGTGCCATGATGTAGAATGGGTTCCATGAATGATGGTTAAAGGGGGTGGCCCCTTGATCTCCAAATAAAACATCATGTGGTGCTCCAAAGTGGCTCGGGAGCACCAATGGTGGTCTCATGGATCTCTTAGTGTTAAATAAGCCTGTAGATTGCCCCAAATGAGGGCACAAAAGATGGTGCTTGCCCTCCCATGTCTCAAGGATATGACAAACCTCCTTTGGGCCTCAGATCAATTGCCAAATCCTCTTTACAATGCTAAGCCGACTGGGGGCACTGCTGGTCTAAGTGCATCATCTCGCATATAATGTGGGGCAATGAAAAAGCTACTGAAGGTGCTGAGGTTGCCCATGGCTTTAGATAATGCTCTGACCAATGATGGACATCCATGGCTCTAAACGCTTCTCCCACAATTTTCAATATGATCCTTTGGTGGGTTTGGATCCCATATAGGGAGGCCAAGCCCAAAGTGAAACCACCAGCCAATCCTGTATAAGATCCAATGTGTCTCCTCACCTTCACATACAATAATTCATTAGTGCAATTGAGTGAATAGTCTCGTTAATCAAGGGCGAAAATGGACACTTCATAATGGGTTTCGGTTCCAAATTTGCGGCTTTGATCATGTAATGGTGTTACCTCCCTTGGTAGGAGTAGTTAATGAACCATCCTATTAGGTGTTCCTAGCCCCTAAAGGGCAGGACATGTTCAAGTTACATCCTTCTAGTGGAGGTGTCATGTGGATAATTATGAGGTGGATGGGGACATAGGGGTCTCTAGGCCAGATGACATGGGCTCAAGGGGGTATTGACGAGGGATGTCCACATATTTGGGTGTATGAATGTAGGGGGGAGCAATTGTGGTACATGAGTTACCCTGACCTTTGTTTTTCCACCCTTCTTCATTTGCCTTTTTCCTTTTATTTATCTTTCTTTTATTTTACTGCTCAGGGCTCCATGGAATGAGAGCATGATGTGTATGATATAGCAGTGATTACCCCCTTAAGGTGGGGCTGTTCATAGCCCACCAAGGGTTGTGACATACATGGGTTCCTTAATGATGCAAGGGGCACTCATAGGGGCCCTAGGAACCAGGGTGATGGCCATAATGATAAGGGGTAGAGTTCATGCTTGGCTTTTGCCCACATGCTAAATTTTATTGGCTTGACCATCTTTTGCTGTTTGTGGTATTATTTCCTTTTGTATGTGGCCATATTATGCTTTATCTCTTTTTTTAGTTGCATCAACCTCCGGGCCATCATTCTGGGCCCAACCCAGACATATGGACAATGACAGGGGGAATTCTAGAACCTTGTGGACATAGTGGTCATGTGGACCCAAAGAGGGAAGATGATGAAATAGGGCATGTAATGTGCAGAGGGGAGTGAAAAATGTGGAACAGGAAAATGAAACCACGCTACCAAAATTAGGGTTTCTAAAGTAGTGCCCATCCTAAAGCTATAAGATGTGGGGGAGATCCCACAGGACTAGGGTTGAGGATTAACCCCCCAGTTGATGTAAGGGAACATGACCATAGTCAAAGCCCTTTCTCCTTCCAAGTCACCTAGTAATCCATACCTAAGTGTGCCCAATAAAAACAAGCATAAACACCAGATTGCATAATGAAAAATCATACCTTTAGGATTGACTGGCCCACCTTCAAACATACGATCTCGACAAATGGGTGAGGGGACATATGACTGACATAGGGAGCAGAAACATCTTGGCACAACATCGGCTACATTGATGGGTGTCAAGGGTTGCTGGCTGAAGACAAAACTAGGAGAAAATTTCTCTTATGGGGTCACCCACTGGTGGTGGGTAACAATACCTTGCCTTGAAGTCATTTCCACTTCACAACCACCATTTTCACACACCTATTGATTGATGGGCTAACTTGGGACATGTCACTTCTCCTTGGCGGTTGGAAACACCTAATATGATTATTGATCTAACCATCCAAAATATAAGGAGGTAACTTGTCAATGGGACTTTATCTAATTAGACATTTGAAGGTGAGCTTTGTGTGAAGTATTCCTATGCCCTTAACATTAGATATAGTCCACTATGATGCATTTATGGTTATTGTCCCTCATGATTGTTGATTTCTCTTGATCTTGAGAGGGTGTTTTTTTGTTTTGTTAATTTATTCTTTATATCCAGGTGATATTGTCACAGTAGCAAAGGTCTCTTTAGAGATTATTCCCATTCTTTTTAGGAGCTTTCTAGAGGCCATTTTACCAATTCTAAAAAGTAAATATGACCTCGTTGATGCAATGTTGCCCCTCCAAAGCATAATGTTGGGCTATGAGATGGTTAAACATGGTACTTGACACTCTAAAGTACCCCTGAATATTGAAATGTTGAGCTAGTGAGGCTTGGTGTTGGATTTTTTTATGATGTGCCCAAATGGACCCAAGAAGCTCCCATGCTAGCCTTAACACTGTTTAATGGCCATTGCTTGTTATGGAGCCCATATTATGATGGTTATCCTTGCGATGATAGCGGAGGGATTGCACATCGCTAATGGACCCCAACTCTTGAGCATATTGGTGTCACATCATCTCTTTTTCCCTCAAAAGGGTGATGTAGGGCACCTTGGTGATGATGTCATGGTTTGGAGGCACTTTTCGACGCATACCCATGGATTTGAGCTATTTCTTGGAGTATGGAGCACTCATTGACCTATTTGTCACTTGTTTGTAGCATTTTGAGCTCCTTTGGAGGACAACATCATAGTGGAGGAGGCTTTTCTCCCACATGTATGGGCTATTTTGGCATTATTTGCTTTGTTTCTGAGCTATTATGAGGTTGACTTGTAACCTCACACTTGTCTAACACTCAAGTAAACTTGTATTAGGGATTTTACTTGTAAATTTGTAAAAGTAAGAGTTGTAAGCATCATATAAATAGAGGCTCCCCTTATTTCATTTTCATCATCACACATTTATCACTCTTATCTTGTTCAAGAGTTTGAATTACTCTTTTTTTGCTACTTGGGTTGAAATTTGGTCTTTTTAGTGGTGCGAATTCTCTTGGAGATGGTATTTTGCATGGCAATGTTTTCTTGGGTTTGAAAGAAGTGTTTCTTTGGAGAATTTTGTAAGTTTTATACTTTATCTTCTATATTTTGTATTTGTAGTAGGGTTTTTATTTTTGTGCCATGAATAAATGCTAAATCTATGTTGAAATCTTGCTCCATTATAGCATGCAAAATTTTTCTCTTTGAAACCTATAAGGAAGCTTTGATTGTGTATTCCTTATACTTAATTTTCCCCTCACAAAGAAAATATTTAGGGTTTTAAAAATGGATGCCCTAGTCATCTCCCCTTGCTTCATCAAAGTTGTTCTTAGAGATTTAGCCTTAAAAGACTCCAATTTCTCGTTTAGGACAAAGCACTAGTCATTGTTGTGTTGATCAACCCCCTTAATTTATTAAAATTCCCCACCGCCCGCCTTCTTTCTTCTTCCTAGACATCTAGGGTTAGCAACTAAGTTCTATTGTGGAAAATTGCATAAAAATTAAATTTTGTTTGATGTTTATGGTTCATTAGGTAGGAATTGAATCAATAAATTATCTAAAAGCAAATCTAGTGTTCTTGCATTTTTTAGCCATAAAATTCCGCTAAGTAATCCTAACTGTAGGGGTTTATTTGAAGGCCTTATTCCCTTTTGTTGATTATCCATTGAAAGGCCTTCGGTTTGGATGTTATATGACATCGTGTACCCTATCATTGCAAATCAACAAAAACTTATCTTATAACAACCATCTTTTTGGTCCAAGAATAGAGTACTTGAGAACCTTGGCATAGAATATATAGGCCTTTCTAGGCTTTGCAGGTACTTTATCCCATTTATTAGACCTAATATTTATCACCTTGATCCATTGTACTTGAGTATCCTTTAGGTGATTTAGGGAACCTTGCCCTGTGGTCAAATACCACTAAAGAGTAGGAGAAACATTGCTAAAGTAACATTGGCAACACTTTCTCTTGTTGTCATAAGGTTTGGTTCTACCTAGTGGGCTTTGCATTAGTCTTGCTAGATTTTGTGGCAATAGGGCCTAACAAGGTTAAGGGAAAGAATGAGAAGTCAACATCACAACCAAAAAAGGAGGACTTGAGTAAAATCATATGCTTCGTTTATGATAAGCACAATCATTGTGCATCACAACATCCAGAGAAAAAGAAGGGTAAAGGGAAGCAAAAAAAAAATAGTAGTCTTTTTAGAAACTTAGATGAATTAGTTTGATGCCAAGTTTGAGAAGGATTTCTTAATGGTCTCTTTCCTTTCTACTAGCATGATTATAAGGGATGCATGGTATATGGCCAGTGGGGCATCTCAACATATGACATCAGCCCAACAATTGTTTTCTAGTTTGAAGAAGCAAGACTCAGAATTATAGGTTGAGCTTGGTGATGATATCAAGTACTTGGTAGCAGGAGTTGGTACTATTCTCTGCCAGCTTGAGTCATGTAAATCTTTAGATTTTGTTGATGTCTTGTTTGTTCTAGGTCTTCAAAAGAATTTTCTCTCAGTTTCAGTCATGGAGGGTAAGGTTTTTGTAGTTGAGTTCAAGAACCAACAAGTCTTCATTAGGCCAAAGGATTGTAGCTCAGATATAGCTCAAGTCACAGGGGTTAGGGAAGGTAAATTAGATAGGTTATAGGGTGAACTTGTTTGAGCCTTTGTACATAATAGTGATAGCTTGTGTGAGTTGTGGCACAAGAGGATGGTGCACTTACATCATAAGGTCTATGATAAAATTCATAGAATTGATCATTTTGTTGCTCTTTGATCAACCAAGTCTAAAATTCCAATCACAAATAGTGTTGAAAAAATCGACATAATAATGATAACTTGTGCAAGTTGTGGTACAAGATGATGGTGCACTTATATAATAAGCAATTGCCTATTCTGTGGGAGATAGTCACAAGTAGTGTTGAAAAAGTCGACAACGACAAAAAAGTGACGAGGGTCTAGTAAACATCTTCTTGGAAACATTGGCAAAAAAATGGAAAATCGCGGGAAACATTAAAAAATACAAAATATATTCAGTTTTTCAAAATTGGAAAAAATCAATGAAGGAATTTTTTTTTTTCAAAAATCGACAAAAAATGGTGAAAAACAAAAAAAATAAGAAAAAATCGGTAAAGGAAAAAATCACAATTTTTCGTGCTGAAAAATTGGCTAGCAAAAAAATGTCGCAACTTTTCAGTACATCATTGAAAAATCGACAATTTTATCAACATTGGTCACAGGTCTCCTAGAGTTCAGTAAAATCAAGTGCTTTGTTTATCATGAGCACGGTCATTGTGCATCACTATGTCCAGAGAGGAAGGGTAAAGGGAAGCAACAATAGAAGAAAGTAGTAGTCTTTGCATAAACTTAGTTGGATGGGTTTGATGCCAAGTTTGAGAAGGATTTCTTGATGATATCTTGCCTTTCTACAGGCATGATTATAAGGGAGGTGTGGTTTGTGGATAGGTGGGCATCTCAACATATGACACCAAACCAACAATTGTTTTCTATGTTGAAGAAGTGGGACTCACAGTTAGGTTGAGCTTAGTGATGATACTAAATACTAAATGGTATGAATTGGTACTATTCCTTTTCGCCTTCTCTTAGGTAATTCTTTAGATTTGGATGATGCCATGTTTGTTCTAGGTTTTCAGAAGAATTTGCTTTTAGTTTCAGTCATGGAGGATAAGATATTTATAGTTGAGTTTAGGAACAAACATGTCCTCATTAGCCAAATGATTCTAGCCCAGATATAGCTTTGGTAATAGGGGATAGAGAAGGTAAATTGTATAAGTTACAGGGTGAACTTGTTCGAGGCTTTGCGCATAATAGTTATAGCTCATGCAAGTTTTGGCATAAGAGGATGGGGCACTTGTGTCATAAGGCATTGCCTATTTTGTGGGAGAAAGTCATAGGTTTTCTAGAGTTTAGTATTGAGCAACATGGAGTACGCAGAGGCTGCATTCTTGGGAAGCATGCCAAGACCAGTTTTCCAAGTAGTGAGCATAGGTATTAGGGGATTCTAGACACGGCATATTTGTATGTTTGTGGATCAATGTCAATAGTGTCAATAATGTGAAGCATGTATTATTTTTCCTTTATTGATGATTTCTCTTGCAAGATTTGGATCTACTTCCTAAAGACCAAGGATGAGGTCTTTAGTGGGCTTCAAGAGTTCAAAGCTATAGTTGAAAACTAGACTGGGAAGAAGATCAAAGTTTTGAGATCAGACAATGGGGGAGAGTATACCTTTAAGGAGTTTGAGAGTTCTTGTAAGGAAACAGGAATCAAGAGGAAGTTGAGGATTCTATATGACCCATGATAGAATGAGGTTGTAGAGTAGAAGAATTGATCCATCATAGGGGATGCTAAGGCAATGATGCATCACTAGGACTTGGTGATGTTTCTTTAAGCATATGCACACAACACAATAGTCTCCATCCACAACTAGTGTCCTCATAAGATATTGGAGGACAAGACACCTAAGGAGGCATTCACTAGTGTGAAGTCAGAGGTGAGTCATTTTTGCATCTTGAATTTCCCAATTTATATCCATGTACTGGTAGAGAAGAGGAACAAGTTGGAGCCCTCGAACATGAAGGTTTATTTGTTGGTTATAGTGACATTTCAGAGGCTTATAGGGTCTATATTCTAGATTAGAGGAAGATAGTAGTGAATTGGGTTGTAAATTTTGAGGAATACTTTGTAACTAGGAAGCTCCATAAGCTTATTCCAGTCACAGAGGATGACAAGCAAGAAGATTCAAACATTAAGCTCGGGTCAAGAGTGATCTCTAGGGAAATAATTATAAAACAATCTTCAGTTGAAGAGGGGAAGATGGAAGCCCCTTCTATATTTTTTTGGACGCCTTGATGGCTCAATTGGACATTGAGGGATGCTCAGGGGCATGTTGAGACTCCTAGGAGTACATTCAGAGAGGTAATACCTTCGA
Source organism: Pinus taeda (assembly GCA_000404065.3). Classification (NCBI taxonomy): domain Eukaryota; kingdom Viridiplantae; phylum Streptophyta; class Pinopsida; order Pinales; family Pinaceae; genus Pinus; species Pinus taeda. Next base: position 7,988 of record APFE030330158.1, read on the forward strand.
AGAAGTTTTTAGACTATAGAACATGAAGGAGCAACATTCTAGATTTCAATCCTTCTAACTTTCAGGAAGCAATGAATTGACAGGTATGGTGGGATGCCATGGTGGAGCACACCTCCAGTATGAAGAATGATGTTTAGGACATAGTACCAAGATTAGGGGGAAGTCATTTGTGAGTCTCAGGTGGCTTTACAAGATCAAGCATGTTGTAGATGGCAGCATTGAGAAGTCCAAAGTGAGGTTTGTGACGAGAGGGTTCTCTAAGAGAGGGAGTAGAATATGAGGAGACATTTTCTCCAATCACTAGGCACAATTCAATTAAAGTTCTTATGTCTTTGGTTTCATTTATGTGATGGGGGATACATCAGATGAATGTGAAGAAAACTTTCTTAAATGAGATCATTGATGAATGAGTGTACAACGTACATAGAGTAGCCTCAAGGCTTTGAGGTAAATTGGAAGAAGTTCCATGTGTGCACGCTTAAGAAAGACTTGTATCGACTCAAATGGGCACCAAGAAAATGGTATTCTAAGATTGATCGATATTTGCAGAGTATGGGTTCTATCAAAAGTGAAGCAGATTCAAACTTACATTATACATTTGTTTAGATTGATTTGCTTATTTTGCTGCTATATAGAAATGACTTATTTTTGACAGGTGTAGAGAAGCTCCTTGCAAGGTGAAAAAAAAACAGGTAGTTGAGCTCAAGATGAAGGGTATTGGCATGATGCATTACTTCTTGGGGTTGGATGTTTGGTAGAGATTAGGGGAGATTTCCCTTGGGTAGGGTAATAATGTAGTTCACATTCTGAAGAGGCTTTAGATGGAGGATTGCAAACGTATGGCCACACCCATGATCACTAATTTGAGGAAAGATGATAGCTTCAAATTTAGAGTTGGTGGATGCCAATATGGACAAGTAACTGATGGGTTCCTTGATGTATTTGGTCGACACCAGGCCAAACATATGTTTTGCAGTAAACACTTTGAGTTAGTTCATGGTGTAGACAAGGCAAGAACATTGGGTACCAACAAAACATGTACTTAGGTATTTGAGGGGCACAATGAAGTGTGGTTTGAGATATCTTAGAGATGGTGAAGTAATGTTGTAGGGTTATTTAGACTCGTATTGGGCAGGCAATTTAGTTGATAGGAAGATCACCTCAAGTTTTTTCTTTTGCTTGGGGATTGGTGATGGTATAATGGTTTAGTAGGAAGTAGACTTTTGCGACACTTAGCTCAACAAAGGAAAAATACAAGCAAGCTAGTTGTAATATCCCTCCCCTTAATAATAAATAATAAATATACAAAATAAATAATAAATAAGAAAAATAATAAATATAAATGTTTAATAATAAATGATATTTAAAAATATACAGAAAATAAATAAAATTAAAAAATAGTAATAACTATTACTAAACCTCTAAATAGAATAAATAGAAATAAAACAAAGAAACAATAAAAAAATCAGTAAAGCTATCAAAAAAAGGAAAAGTAAACAAGAAAGTTGGAAATCAAATAAAGGTTTAAAGAAATAAACCAAGAAAAGCTAAAAATCAAAGTCGCATGTAGGACACCATGGAGTGTGTGCATGTTGGTTCCCCTCCAATGTTTTGCTCTATTTATTAGATGGTGAGGAGGATGGGAGGCATCCATCTTTCCGAGATTCTATCTTTCATTCTCTTGGGAGAATGTGTCTAAGACAGGAGTCATGGCAGTAGTACGTTGATTGAGGGCTCGAGGGTGGCCAGTTGTAGCAAATCCTTGCACAATTGAGCCTACGGTTGGGTGGAGAGTCGTCCCCAAAACCTTGTTGCGGTAAACCTACTTCTACCACAGGTAAGCACTATTCATAGTTGAATTTAGTTTATTAATTACATGTTTATTTGGCTAGGTAAGTGTCACTCTGATTTAAATTTAATCTTAATTAGAAAAGTTAATTAGATATTTATTTTTGGACTGTTACATATGGTATCAGAGCAAGTTCAAACACTTAAGGTCTATAGGCATTTTGATTATTTCTTGGTATTTATTACTTTCATGAGAAAATATTCTAAAAATAAATAAATAAATAAATAAATTTTTTATGGAGAAAAATCATATTATCATTTTCTTTTATTATTGTTTACAATAATTATCAATAATGTTATTTTATTGAAAAAATAAAATCAAAGATTCATAAAAATATTTTAACCGAAAAAGTCAAATCCAAAGCAGAATCTCAGTTGAATCTATATACAACAATAAGATATATAATAAACCCTTGGTTTTGCATAAATAATTGATTTTTTTTTTTAAGGAGCTTCTAGCAAAAAAAACCTATTTTTTGGTGTCCGAATTTCTGGAACCCATTTGCAAATCTTTTAAAGTAAAAATCGAATTTCTGAAACCGTTTTCAAATTTCTGGAAGCCCTCGTCAGATTTTATGCCTATAAGAACCCTTTTGCAGAGATCGGATTTGTTTTGAAGGGATTCAAGCTTTTTTTTTGTTTTTTGTTTTTTTGGTTCGCTCTTGGAAGAAATCGATTTTAAACCCTGCAAACTTCAGATATATTTTTGGGAAGCCGTCCTCATTTTTCTTTGAGCAGAATCATTTTCTTTGGTAAGTCGCCTTCAATCTTGAGCCTGCACAAAAACAATCTTGAGCCTGCACAAAAAAAAATCTCTAAACCGCAGTAAAGCGAAATTCCTTAAATTTGAATTGAAATTGTATTTTGAAGGGCCTAATCAATTTCAGAGAGAAATTCATAATCGATTGGTTACTTAGGACCTGGACAAAAAAAAAACTCCAGATACACAATTTTGATTAAAGCCATGAGCATCAACGAGGTTTTCTGGGCCATCCGGCATATTTGACGTGAAAAATCGTTGAAATATTCTGAATTCATCCTAGTGGAAGCCACAATCTAAAATCCTTTTGCAAGGAACATTTAATTTTTCTCCAGCCGTAAGGTTCTTCCCTATGGAGAAAATCGATTTGGGAAATTTTTTATTATCATAAGTTGCATAATTTAAGGACGGTTTCTTTTATTCAATTTAATGCCCCTTGGGTATTTAGTGGTTTAAGCAAGAGAAGTTTATTTTATAAAGGAAAGTAACATTATCGTCAAAAGAAGTCTAATTTCATTTGGAGAAAATATCTCATTTTAAATATTGTAAAACTATTATATGAAATTTTCTCTCATAATTGTCTTAAGGAGGGATATTAAAATTTTATTCGTAAATTCCCTTTTGAATTTTTCAAGGCTTGCCCATTGGTTTAGTGGTTCTCTCTGAAATTTTAATAAAATCTTTTTTTTTTCCTAGAGGGAGCTTGAGGCCCCACCCCTTGGTCTCTCTATCTCTTGACTTGTATCATTGGTTCTAATTTAATTTGCATTTGCCTAAGCACTTCAATTAATTATCATTTATTTGATCTAATTCGCTTTGGTTTATATAGAACAATATTTGTTTGGCTAATAGATTTAAATTGATTGGAGTTGCTTATATCATCAAATAATTACTTGTGTTTTTTTTTTTTTTTTTCATTTCATCCATTTGCTTTTCAAACATTCTTAAAGAGACATCTTAAGTGGAGTGACATTTGCTAATTAAATTCATTTCACATAAGAGCAGCTTCCATTGAGAGCACTTGAATTGTTTAGATCTATTTGCTTCCTGAACAACTTTAATGCTTCATTAATCTTGTCATTTTGGACTTATTTAGCATAATCATTTCTCCCCTTGAAGAATATTGCATTCTCATCTTGCATTTGATTATAATAACTAGAATTGTAGGTTTACTTTGTAATTGCAATAGTTCTACTTTGTAAATCATAATTACTTGCAAGTCGTTTTTAAATTGTTTATTTCTCATATTTTTGGTTATTTTTCGGTTTCGCCTTATTGCTGGAATCTTGTCCATGAAATTTGTTCCCATAGATTCTAATCCATTATTCAGCAAAAGCTTTGTGGGGAGTTGCAATTTCACATCATCATTGGAAACTTTTGTTCCATAGATTTTGGTCCATTTAAAAAAAAAGACGACATCCATCGTTAAAAGGATGACACAGATCGTGGAATGATCATGAGATTTTAGGAAAATGAATTAAAAAAAAAAAATGTAACTTCCAATCAAATATTCCCTTATGGCGTTTTGAGCTCTTTTTCAATTGAAACACTTTGTACTCAAATATGGACTTGTCAGACCTGTGTTTTGAACCCTATTGCAACAAAACTGTGGCACTAAAATATGCTGAAAGAAAAATATCAGATAACATTAGAAGATGAAATTTATACCAGTTGGACTTGTTAAGTCATTGAAAAGCTGTAAAACTAGAATATTTTGCAAAGACAGGTTCTCAACTAATTGGGCTTGGCTTTGACATGGATTAAGTCTTTTTCTTCAGCGTTCCAGTATGTTAATTCACCTTTTCAATAGGAAAATTCTCCAGTTCAGTCCAAATGCTGTCGTACTAAATGTTCTATGAAGTTTAAACCAAAATGCTATGACAACATGATGAGTTTCTTGTATTTCCATAAATATATGCTTCCTTCTGTCCAACTTTCAATAAAAAAAAGCATCACCATCTTTTTGCTAAACTGTTGGATTCCTCTGTTCTTAAACCTGTTCCCTTTGTAATATTTTTTCCTATGCTAGAAGCACTTATTGTTTGTCTGTTATCTTCAAATGACCCTTTAAACAGAGGTTTTGATGGAATATTTGACAAAATAGAATCCAAATCTTTAGCCATTCTACTATTTTTCTCAGCGTCATTCTTCACTTTCTTGGCTGTATCACCTTGAGAAATTTCATCGTGTGTATATTTCCTTGGCTTTTGCGCTTGATTGTCATTCCTAAACTCAGAAGCACAACTATTTAGTATAGGCTCTTCCTTCAGCTGTGTTTTATCTGTCC
>APFE030330163.1:18371-65886 GCA_000404065.3 Pinus taeda
ATTTAAATAAATATTAATAATTTAGGTTTGAAATGTAACAAATTGGTGCTGGTGGTGGTGGACCAAACTTTGGTTTATCGAACCTAAAGGAACAAATTATTTAGTTTGATTTAAGATTTTATTCATATGCTCAAAAAGCTTGGAGAGAAGCCTCCCGAGCTCACTATAATTTTGACATCGTAAAAGGCTAGGAAGGTTAGTGTTGCAACAAAGATTATGAAATTGAGATCTAATGTCGTCGTACGTGGGGCACTCTAAGGGGAAGTGATTTTCATCCTCGATGTTCATATTCTCACAGAGATGGCAGATCCTTTCCATCCATGGTATTTTAGGAACTGCCCAACGACTCGTTTCACTATGGAGCTCATGAGAGTTCGTTTTAATCTTGGCTATATTAATTTTCTTCTTTGAGCTAGTTAAAAATACTTTTGATCTTCTAGGGTGGGGTTGATAACCTCCTTATAATATCTTAATTTTCTTTTAGCTGTTAATTTTTTCTCACACCACATTTTTCTTTGAACTTAGAAGTAACAATATTTTTGTTATTAATGTTTTGCAATGCAACATTCTCGTTGATCTCCCAATGGTTTAACTAGGCCCTCGTGTCTTTATACTAACCTCATTTGAGCCTTAGGTGGTTTTGGATGGAAGTTAAAGCTAGCTTAGGAAGTCTATGGTCTCCTATGTTATTGAGTTTGTGCTTGTACAACAAAAGCCTAGTCATAGCTAGGCTCTCGATAGGGGAAATACCCACTTCTATAAGGAGAATAGGATAGGGTGTATTTCTTTTAATTTTGAGGTTATACGTTATAAAATGCTTATGGATTTTCTCAAACTTTCTTCAGGATTCTCTAGAGATGTTGCAACCCCAAACCTCACATCCATATAAGATAACAGGAGTAACTAAAGTTTCAAAGAGGAACTTCTTTCTATCCCACACTACGAGGTTTGCCGTTTTACAATTATTTCAAGACCAAAATAAGCTTTCCACACCCATTAATCCTTTTCCCAATGCTATAGTTCTAGTTGAGCTTGTGATGAATATCAATTCTTAGGTACTTGTAAGAAGACACTTCCTCCAATTTACTATTTTCATACATAAAATTAGCATAAGTGTCCTTCTTGGATTTGATAATCATAACTTTTGTTTTGTCACTGTTAACAGTCATACCCATGGTAGAGCATAAATCCTTAAGAAGTCTAAGTTGCTTATCAAGATCAGATGGGCACCTTGTGAGAAGAACAATGTCGTCATCATAGAGAAGAAGGATGATGACTATCCCAGCTAAGATCTTGCCAGCACTACCTGCTTCCTCTAAACAACCTTCTAACTTGTCGATGTAAATGCCAAAGAGGGTAGGGGAGAGGGCGCAACCTTGTTTAACTCCTATATTACACTTAATATATTTTGACCACCCCTCATTACTCTTTAGCTTGGCAATTACATTCTCATATAACCTTATAGCAACAACTCTCAACTCGAAAGGAACCTTTAGCTCTTCTAATTTATTCCATAGGTTGTTTCTAGGAACCATATCAAAAGCCTTTCTAAACTCCACAAAGCAACAAAAGAGATTGGATTTATCATTGCAACATTCCTCCATAATGATCCTAAGCGTAATGAGGTGGTTTGTTGTTGAGTGCTGCCTTCTAAAATCCGCTTGGCCTTTAGCCCACTTACCTTCACTTTCAAGCCATATGCTCAACTTCTTTTCTAAAATAATACCATATAAGTTGGCTAAGAGAGGATTGATCATAATTGTCCGATAATTAGAGGGGTTATTTATATCCCCACTTTTAAAAATAGGGATAATGAGGCTCTGCGTCCATGGTTTAGGGAACCCTTGCTTGACTACTTGATTGAAAATGTTGTGGATGTGGGGGATGAGGACACGGCCCCTTATTTTTAAGATTTCCTCCTGGTAACCTTCAATGTCCTTAGATTTCCCATTTGCCAGGCGTTTAACCCCAAAATCAATGTCTTCTAATGAGAAAACTTCTTTCTTTGTGAGCAGGGTTTCAAAGTTATCCATGAAATTTGGAGATTCATAAATCTTTATAAGATAGGAATTCCAGTCGTGTAAAGCAATTTTATTAATATCTTTAGTTTTCCTAGTTAGAATTTGCCTCCAGAATTTTTTAGGAGATACCTTAGAGAGGTGTAAGAGATTCTCTCGTCTTTTACGAATATAATGCCTTTTTTCCCTTTTAGTTAGGGCTTTGTATATTTTTATCTTGGCAATTTTAAAAGATTCATCAACATCTTCCTTAATTGCTCTCCTCGCACTTTTACAAATGTTGTCATATAATGGGTTGGTTTTGCTATTTCTTTTATTACTTGAAACTTCAATTGCGAACTTGTTAATAGAATATGAGAGGGTTGTAGTAAAATCATGATAGAGGTCTTCTATGTTGTCTATACTAGATAAAGGAAGCAAATTAGTAAGAGATCATTTTTATTTCTATCAAAGATTAAGTTCTTTTGGCTATAAGGATTATCTTCTATGGGATCTCTATGCATGAACAAATTGAGAGTTGTAAGTAAAGGCTTATGATAAAAGTCAGGCTTGTGGTCATTTAAGATGTCAAAATTTATTATTTCGTTGTATAAAGGGAAATCGAAAATAACATAGTCTACCACGTTGATACCAAGCCCATGGATGCAGGTCATCTGGCTAGAATTGGGCCACTTCTTTAGACCATTGCAAATTATGAGATCATGAGCACTACAGAGCTTGACTAACTCCCACCCAAACAAATTCTCCCCAAGGTCTTTAGAGCTGCTTTTGTACCGGCTAGCCATAGTAGGGTCTTCGTCTAACCAAAGAGGATTAGGGTTGGAATGATTTCTTAGAAGAATAGCTTGGTTGCTTGAAGTTCGAACATTAAAGTCACCCATTAAAAAGATATTACCTTTATTCCTTAGGCTAGAAATATCATCTCTAAACCATTGTAAGGACTATTTTTATCTAGATTCTTTTTCTTATAGAAGTTAGAATTGATGGGGGGAAATAACAGATTGCTATGTAGGTCTTTTTATCATTAATGTCATTAATCTCTATTGAACTATATTGGTTGTAAGGGTCGTTTTTATAAATCCTAGCATGGGGGAAGATGTTCTTCTTAATGTAACAAGCTATACCCCCTTGCCTCTACTCGAGGATCACTTGTTCCAAGTAGACCATAGTGTAAAGTCATCTATGTTAGGGACCTTAGATTCTTCGTGCTCCCAACTTTCAACAAGCAATATAATATCAACATCATTTGAGATCCAACTTAACTTGGGGCCTTTATTCCATGGAAAACCCCTACAGTTTCGACTGTGTTTTAATATATATATATTAAAACACAAATATTTAAACTACTACCACTAAAAAATATAAATTTGTTTGGGTACACCCCAACGGTCCGATAACATTTTATTATACAGAAACTTGCCTAGCAAGGAACGCTTTAACCGAATCGCAACTTTACACCCTTTTAGTTTTAATATAAAGGAACAATATAATCCCAAACATTACGACATTTAGCGAGAGAGAAAGGAATATCCAACTAGTCGAGAAACCAAAACGCTCATTGCGGTAGACCAGTAACATCGACAACAAAGGCGAGTAAACAATTAATATATCTGTTATCATTTCCATTTGTTACTCTTTCATCCATCCTGAAATCGCTGATAAATAGAGGTGCCGCCGAAGTCCCATTAACTGAATCCACCAAGAAGCTGCCACGATTTTCCACCGAAGATGTGATGCTTCCACAAAGCTGGTTGGGTAGGCACCCTTGCCATTTGACTCTGAAAGCATACCAGTGGAGTTCGTAGACTATCTTGTTATGGAAGGGCAACGACGCCGGATTCAACCTCAAGAAACTCAAATCGGCGTCGTGGCTTAAACCAGAGAGAATGACGAGAACGTTGGGATTGGCCGCATGGACAGCTGAGGCTCCTTGCTGCATGTATTTGTACCAGTCCGGAACGTTGGACCTCGGACCTCGTAGCTCGTTGCGCAGCCACATGTCTACGACATTGGCGTGGTCCTTAACGTTAGAGGCCATGGTTTTAATCCCTTCAATCCATGTCTATGGATCAAAATATCGGTCTCCGAAGAAACCATTGTCATCGGTGAGAGCGCAACACCACTGCGGTTTGCTTACGTGATTATCCAGTATGACCATGACGCCGAAATTCTGGAGAGTTGAGAGCTGCGATGACATGATGGTAGGCTTCGATATGAGATAGGCTCAGGAGTTCTGGGTTGTGCGTGGCTACTCCGGTTGTTGCAGAAGTCAGGTTAAGTGAGGCGAAAGTCTGGGCAGCGGTGAGATTAGAAAGGGTCAGATCGGTCGTGACCATGAAAATGGCCCATGTGAGGCGCACGCAGTTGAAGCCCAGGGAGCTAATGGTGTTGGCGATATATTGCAGAGGTTGGGTTCTGAGGCCCTCCGACAGTACAGGTTCCAGGTGACCCGCCTAGTTCACGCACGCAAACTTCACTTGCCTACTAGTTCTTTCATCCACGATCCATCGTGAACGAACTTTCAGGGAAAGCGAGTATGTTAAGCCCCACAATAGAAACACTGCCAGCAAATTACATAGCTACTCATCATCGCAGAGGTAGTAGCCATGGCAATGTTTTGTTTTTTATCCATTGTGTTTCTCTCTATTTGTAGCTTTCCGGTAATCTCACACAAAACTCCTGTTCAATCATAAAGCTTTGGAAACTGCCATTACTAGTTACCATTGCGGTTTTTAAATTCCGCCAAAATATCTACCGGTATCGAAGTTTCACCATCGTCAGACTTCAGAACTCCACCTCTCGGTTCTTGAAAAAGCCAAAAATGCGTAGGTGGATTGTGAATTGTTTATGGGGAGCCTAGGTTCATCTTAATTGTGAGGGGAAAAAAACAAAATGGGATGGTGGATTTATTTGGGAGTTGGAATTTGATTGGGATTTGGATTGTATATTTTTATTTGTTTTATATTTTTAAATGTATAAATTAATTAATGTTTTTTATTTGTTATTTTTTAAAATAATTATGGTATAACATGGGGTATTTTTTATTTTGAGTGCGGATAGTAATCAGATGTCTTAAAATAAGATAATTACTCTTGCATGTGGAGTTGGCTAAACATAGAGAGTCAGTTAATTGAGTGATTGCATGATTGAGTGTTTGAGTGTTGGGTCAAGTCGAGTTAAGTGATAAACGACTTTGAGTGTGTGATTGCATGTAGTTGCATGTCAAGATATTTTAGGCACTTAGCTAGTTGGAAAAGGTTTAAAATACCCTTCACCGGGTTCATTGTAATCATCATGTTTTGTGTGATCAATAGAAGAGCAGCAGCTCATGTTTTATGTGTGAATTCATTTTTTTGCCTTTTTTGTCTTTCCAACAAATTGGTACAAGAGCTAGAGAAGAACCATTAGAAATTCTGTAGTGGCAGGCTGCTGATTTGCAAGTAAAGGATCGAAAGTTTTAGCATAGCCACTTAACCAATAAGTCATAGCTTATCAGTTGTTGAGCAATTAGTCGTCTAATTATTTTGGATAGAGAGAGAGTCGCAACAAACTGAAACCGTAACTCCATCAACCACAATCGTCGTGCTGGTCACGTGGCCTCATCATGAGAACAAAATTTTAATGCGATTTTTATAACGTGTTAAAAGCTCACAACATTTAATGCTAAATAGGTTCTTAAACAATTCCGTTGACTTTTAGAAGTTGAGTGAGAAGTGTTAGCCCTGAGGTGCAGCGCTGAAATTTTGAAGGCTAAAGGAAGAACATGGTCTACTTTGCTGTCCCAAAGAGGGGCCCCACACGGGCCATTACCCCACTTTTCTCAATCTCCCACTTACATTTCATTCCGCTCACTTCCTAACCTAACCCTCACATCCCGATGAAACCCTCTTTCGCCTTAGCCTCAAGCAAATTAACCCAAACCCCCCGCAAAACCTTACCTTTCTGTCATATGTGCCCTCTACACATTTCCTGAGGACGTCCCGTACCTCCGTGTCCCTCTGCTGTTGATCTTCCCCCGCCGATCCGACGGCCCATGTTTCACTCGATCAATGAAACATGCTCGACCATCCCCCACCGTTAGATCACCCTCGCTAGATCTAACGAATGTCACCCATATTGCGCGAGCAACAAGCGAGGGGAATACTTGCCCGATAAAGGTGGTTTTTCTCTCTCCTCCGCTGCTACATGTCATCCACTAAATGGAATCGGGCGGACTCCGCCATTTACCACTTATCGCCCGATGCCCTTCTGATAGAAACCATAACCGCCCAAACAAAACCACCCCCATGCGTTATCATCTACACACCTCCTCCACCCGATAGTCGTCTGATCTGCTCACCCGAGATCTAACGGCCTGGACATGTTCCGCTCTCACCACGACCTTAGGCCTCCTGCGCCCGATCTCTACCATGCATTCCCCTCGATCTAATGGCCCTCATTCATGATCGCTCATGCTTGTCCTCCTCCACTCTGTCATTTATCCATCCGTCCGATTTGGCACGTCCCTCTGCCCATGCACCTCATACTCCAATCCTATAAGTTACCCAAGGAAGAAGGTGGTCGACTCTGACAGTATTGTAACAGTTAGACCACTGAACCAAATTAACAGAAAGCATGGTCAAAGGAAGAAGGACATAGCACGATCTAACAAACATAATTAGACTGTCATGGAGCTTCACTGGCACAATCAAACCGGCCACCTAACAGGGCAGCTCTGTACCAGAATTAATTACTGCTTTCGTGATGGAAGGAGAATTGTGTCCTTGTACGCAATCAGGTAGTTAAAGATAGTACGGGATAGATTAAGACAACTCCAACCCTAAAGGTCTAGAGAGCATTGTAAAGAGCTATAAATAGCTAAAAGCAAGATGTAATAAGGGTTAAACTTTTGTAGACTATAGATATTTTGTTCCTTGCAGCGTCTCATCTTCATTCTCAGTAATACAAGCTTCTTTTACTGTTACATGTTCAGTGTTCATTTCCCTCTTGTTCTAAACTTGCACCTAGATAAGTTTATTCATATTTTCTCCTATATGTAATGCTAGATAACTGTCAGCTTATCTCTGCATTGGTAAATTGGATTTGCTATTGAATAGGTCGTCCATGTCTCTTCTGTATCTAACGCTAGATAATTGTCATCTTAGCTCTGTGTTGACAGATTATATTTGCAAGCTTCATTTACTGGTTGCAGCCGGTCATCATATGCCATGTATGTATCTGCTGGTGTGGTTGGTATTCTCCATTCATTCACTTAATCTGCAAGCTATTGAGCATTAGTGGTCTAAAGCCTTGTAGGATGAGGGTGTTCATGCATGTATGGAGTGAAAACAGAGTTGAAGTGGTTATTTGGCTTGAACCAAACCATCATCCATTCTAATAGTTCCTAGAACAATATTGAATATTATACATTACCAGGCATCTCCGAGCTACAACCTAGGAGAGTTTCTTGGAGTGATAACATAATTGGCGTCATCGCCGGGGAGAGGAGATTGAAGCTCAGCTTCCCTGGGAGACGACACAGATCCAGCTTTGATGATAGACAAAATCTGGACACATTTTTGGTTGTAATCATCTATCTGGTGACTCTACTGGAGGCCGAATCTCTTGGCGACTCCACGTCATAGTTCTGGCTTAGTTTGTGAGGCATACTCAGAGAAATCCTCAGAAGTCACCAGCTGACTCAGTACTCGACCCTGAAAAGATCATCAAAGAAAGAAAGGTATCACAGAAAGGACCATCAGGATCAGGTAAACCTAAACAATCCTCTACACCTCTGCAAGAAAGGATAGTAATAGAACAAATACAGTTGAGAGTATAGCCTCTAACACTAGCAGTGAAGAAAAACTTGCAGAAATTCTTAAAGCTCCTTATTCTTTAGGTTCTCCTCTTGCTTTAAGCCCAAGGGAAACTTCACCTCTTGTCCCTCATACTCCTTTAGTCCTGTCAGTCACTCCTCAGCTCTCTATCATTCGGACTGCCAGTACTCTTCAATCCACCACAGCCATGGCAGGTCCACAAGCACTCACCAAAATGGAAAGAATCATAGCAGTTAGGTATGGACCTCTAGTACTGCCCACTCCTTTGAATGTAATGCCTACTAGAGAATATCAGAAATACATGCCTAAGTTCACTGGACTGAAGGAGTTACAATTGAAGAACATCTTGAGTCCTTTTATAGCTACGCTGATAATCTAGACATTAGTGAAGATGATGTGTCGATGAGAGTATTTGTCCAAATCCTAGATGGAAAGGCCAGAAAATGGTTCCGAGAATTGACCCCTAGATCCATAACTGATATTGAGGCCTTGGATGATGTATTCCTAAAGCATTAGGGGGATAAGAAAGACCTACTCTACTACCATACTGAGTTTGGGAACCTGAAAAGGGAAAATGGGGAGTCACTTTCTGATTTCAATGAAAGGTTTAACCACATGTACAACAAGATACCAGCTGAAGTGAAACCCACCCCTACCTCTGCTAAACTTACTTATGCCAATGCCTTTGATTCTGATTTCTATCTAGTATTGAGGGAGAGAAGATGTGCTTCTCTAGCCGAAATGCAGGATGCATCCTTGGAGGTAGAATCCAACATCATGGCTGGAAAGAAACTTAAGGGACATGTTGACCGAAGGAGATAGAGGGGTGAATCTTCCTCATCTTCAGACCCCAAGATAGATAAGATGACCAAGATGATAAAGTCACTAGCTTCTGAAATCTCCAAATTAAAGGTTGAGCAGCACCTAGGGAAAGGAAGAATTCCTAATACCTTTGTTCCTAGGAATCCGAATCCATATAGAAAAGCCAATGAGCAGTTGTAGATTATGCAAAGGAGCAAAGATGCTAATGAAGACCAAAGGGTGAGGACCCATTTTCAGAATGTAGTCATGGAAGAGGAACTATTCAAAGATGATGATGAGATCCATTGTATGGAAGACAAAGGCAGTGCTTCCTTTTTGACCTTGGCTGCCTATGAAGAATCGCTATTCAAGGACCAGACTAGCCAAGAATGGGATGGTGGGGCTGTCTTGCAAACCGAAGATCAACAAAGATATAATCTGAGGTCGAAGATGAACAATGCCAAGGAAAACCCTGTTAAAAGAGCTATTGTCACGCAATGCAGCAAAATAACAAGCAAAATCAACCAGCAACTGATCTCATGATTCTCAAAGCCCCAGCTCAAGAGGTAAGAGGTCCTCACAAGTCCCCTTCTCCTTTTAATTTTGAATAAGAAATCCAGAAGATGAAAATATCTATACCTCTGGTGGAACTAGTGAAGAATGAGGCCTTTAAGAGACCCATCCTTGAGGCCCTTCAGCTTAAGTCCACACAGGCATCAAACGACTATGTGAATTTACAAGATGAAAAACCTGCAGTTGTTCTTAGCCCAATGACTGAACCTCCGGATGACAATTCTCCATCATTCTATGTCTCCTTGACTATTCATGACAAGATGCTTCACAGCTGTCTGCTGGATATAGGTGCCAACCATAATCTAATGCCCAAGTCTGTTATGGATGAGTTGGGCCTTAACATCACTAGGCCTTATCATGACTTATTTTCTTTTGATTCTAGAAAGGTGAAATGTTTGGGGTTAATCAAAGACCTAGCCATCACCTTGGCTCAGCTTCCCATGAAGAGCATGATGATGGATATAGTAGTGGCAGATGTTCCCCCTAAGTTCGTCATGCTTCTTTCCAGGGGATGGATTAAAAGATTGGGTGGAACATTACAAAACGATTTGTCCTATGCTATTGTCCCAGTTTTGGGAGGTGAGAATAGGAGAGGAGATTATACAGGGAAGTTGCATGAGTGGGTGTAGTTCTAATATCTTCCACAAAAGAATGCATATATTTATCTTTCAAGCTGACTTTTCAAGTCACAAATAATATAGCAGAATATGAGTCTTTGATCTTAGGCTTGAACGCCACTAAAGAAATGGGCATCAAACATCTGAAGGCATTTGGAGATGCAGACCTTATTATTCAACAGGTGAATAAGACATTCCTGGTGAGGCATCCCAGGTTGAAAGCATATAGAGATGAGGTATGGAAGCTCAAGGATTCGTTCAATAGCTTTAGTATTTCATACATCCCTTGGGCTAAGAATCATCTTGCTGATTCCCTTGCTGTGTTTGCTAGTATGTTTGTTCCTCCTTTACCCCCTAGATTGACTTATGAAGTCCAAGTAAAATATAGACCGTCATTGCCTCATAATGTCAAGTATTTGAAAGTCTTTGAAGATGATAATGAAGTCAATAAGTTTCTACAAGTCCTTGATGAATTCTCTGAAATGAAAATTGATCAAGAGAATGAAGCCATGGAGGAATGCCATCAATCCCAGCTGAGAAACAAAATTGGTTAAGACAACATTGTCCAACCGCCTAGAAATCATATACCCAAAGGGTTGGTGCCTCTAGAGAAGATGTTTGATCATAATGATGTACCCTATAATCTTGCCCGGAAAGAGAATGAGTCTGCAGTTCATAGACATAATATAAGGAACCCAGATCACCCAAAGTACATAAATTTGTCCACCCACTTGTCTGCTACCCAAAGCTCTGAATATTGCACCCTGATGAAGCAATTTGATGATGTCTTTTCCTGGGAATACAATGACCCTAAGACTTATGACAAAAACATCATCCAGCATAAGATTCCACTAGAGAAAGACACCATCCCTTTTAAGCAGAAGCTGAGACCTATTAACCCTCTATTACTACCTTTGATTGAAAAAGAAATTAAGAAATTGTTGGCTGCCAAAGTCATAGTTCCCATAAGGTATTCAAAATGGATAGCTAACTTGGTGGTTGTAAGGAAGAAAAATGGAGAAATCAGGCTTTGTGTTGACTTCAGAAATCTGAACAAGTGCTCTAAGAAAGACAACTACCCCCTGCCCAAGATGGAACATTTGCTGCAAAAAGTTTCACGTGCTAGAGTCATGTCTTTCTTAGACGGTTTCTTAGGTTACAATCAGGTTATTGTACACCTAGAGGATCAAGAAAAGGCTATCTTCACTACTCCTTGGGGCACTTTCATGTACTCCAAGATGCCTTTTGGACTAATGAATGTTGGGGCTACTTTTCAGAGGGCCATGGACATAGCCTTTGTGGGAGAGAAGGACAAGTCTGTCCTTATTTACCTTGATGACATAACAGTGTTTTCTAGCAGTCACATGGAACACCTGCAACATTTGAAGAAGGTGTTTCTGAAGTGCAGAAGGTTTGGAATCTCAGTAAATCCTAAGAAGTCACAGTTTGCTCTAAAAGAAGCGAAACTCTTAAGACATATTGTTTCTGCTGTAGGTGTCAAGGTTGATCTAGAAAGGGTTCAAGCAATACAGGCATTGTCCATGCCAAGGTCAAAAAAGGACATTCAATATTTTCTGGGTAAGATTAACTTTGTGAGGAGGTTTATTCCAAATTTTGTAGAACTAGTGAAGCACATCACCTCCATGCTAAAGAAGGGATCAGAGATAAAATGGACAGAGGTTGCAAGAAGATCTTTCGAAGCCATTAAAAGAGCTATCATGGAGGCTCCCACCTTAGTCAGCCTAGACTACACCAAGGAGTTTTATATTTTCTCTTTCACTTCTTATGATACACTTGCAGCAGTCTTGTTGCAGAAAAATGGTGAAGGTGTAGAGCATCTAGTAGCCTTCTTCAGCAAAACTTTGAGGGATGGTGAATTAAGGTATGATCTCATTGAAAAATAGGCATATGCCCTCATAAAGTCCTTAAAAGCATTCTGAATCTGCATCTTGCACTCCAAAGTGGTTGCTTATGTACCTTCAGCTTCAGTAAAGGATATCCTAACACAACCAGATGTTGATGGAATAAGGGCCAAATGGATTGCAAAACTCATAGAGTTTAGCATAGAGGTAAATCCCACCAAGCTTGTCAAAGGCCACGGCCTGGCTCAACTTATGGCTGAGGAAAACTGCAGTTTGCTGGACATAAATTACATAGGTGCAAAATCAGGAGTTGAAAAGGTAGAGGAGGCAATAGAAGAACAAGGGCAAAATTAGTCATTGGCTAAGAATTTGGCTACTTGTGAGTGGTATTCTAGTATATCTCATTTCTTGTTGAAGCTCGGAGTCCCTCCAGCATTTAGCTCAAGTTGGCTAGGACCATCAAGCTCAGAGCAGCCAAGTTTTGTATTAATAAGAACCTACTTTATTGGAGGGACCCATCTGGAATCCTCTTAAGGTGTCTAGACAAAGAACAATCTGTCGAAGTCATGCACTAGTTTCATTCCAGCATCTGTGGAGCACATCATTATTAGAAAACCACAACCCACAAGATCCTAAGGGCCAGGTATTATTGGCCTACTCTATTCTCTGATGTATTTTCATTTGTGAAGTCTTGTGACAGATGCCAGAGGTTTACAAGAAGACAACATCTGAAATCTTTGCCCCTGAAGCCAATACACACCAATGGTCCCTTTCAACAATGGGGTTTAGATTTCATAGGGGAGATTAATTTGCATTCCAGTGACCAACGTTGGTGGATTTTAGTAGCCACTGACTATTTCACCAAATGGATTAAAGCCATACCCACTAAGAAGGTTGGTCACCTGGTTGTCATGAAGTTCTTAATTGAGGATATTTTTACCAGATTTGGCTGCTTGACCAAGATAGTTACTGATAATGCAATAGCTTTTAGAGCAAGGGAATTGGTGGACATGTGTGAATCAATGGGAATTAAGTTAGTGCATTCTACCTCATATTATCCTCAAGGAAATGGCTTGGCAAAGTCACTCAATAAAATCTTGGTAAGGATAATCAAAAGACTGCTGGAACACAACAAACAAAACTCAGATTCCAAGTTGAAGTTTGCACTGTGGGTTGACAGGGTTACCACCAAGAAATCCATAGGCAACTGTCCATTCAAGTTGGTGTATGGTACTGAGGTTGTTTTTCCCATCCAATTGACCCTCCCTGTGGCCAAATTCTTGAAGAGGAGGAGGATGAGGAAATTGACATGGCTAGAAGGATGAGTGACTTGGTTGAGGTTCACTAGATCAAAGATCGACTGATTGAGAAGTCAGTGGCTCATCAAAAGAAGATCAAGGAGGCCTTTGATAAAAAAGCAAAGATGGACAGTTTTCAAATTGGCAATTGGGTTCTCAAATGGGATGCCTTGAAGGAGAAGAAGCGAAACCATGGTAAATTTGATGCCTTATGGGCAGGATCGTTTTTCATTGCTCGAGTTCAGGGGAACAATACTTTCACTCTGCGAAATTTAGAGGGGGAAAGATTTTTTTGATGGCCCAGTCAATAGGTATTTTTTGAAACTTTATTTCATTTAAGGCTTTAAAGCCTTGGTAGTGTAAACATGTTTTTTAGTTTTATTTATGCAGAATAGACTCCACACCCAATGGAACACTAGGAGGAAGTTTTGATTTTTGCTCTTGCTGGAAAGGCAGTGGTCAAGAGTTCTTGAAACCTCACAGGGAGGCTTTCATCCCTAGAAGGAGCCAGTGTTAGCCTTGAGGTGCAGTGCTGACATTTTGAAGGCTAAACGGAGAACATGATCTGCTTTGTTGTCCCAAAGAGGGGCCCCACACGGGCCACTACCCCACTTTTCTCAATCTCCCACTTACATTTCATTCCGCTCACTTTCTAACCCAACCCTCACATCTTGACGAAACCCTCTTTTTCCTTAGCCTCAAGCAAATTAACCCAAACCCTCGCAAAACCTTACCTTTCTATCATACGTGCCCTCTACACATTTCCTGAGGACGTCCCATACCTCTGTGTCCCTCCGCCGATCCGACGGCCCACATTCCACCCGATCAACAAAACATGCCCGACTGTCCCCTGCCGTTAGATCACCCCAGAAGATCTAACGGCTGTCACCCATATCGAGCGAGCAACAAGTGAGGGGAATACCCACCCGATAAAGGCGATTTTTCTCTTTTCTCCGCTACTATGTTTCATTCACTAAATGGAATCGGGCAGACTCTGCCATTTACCACTTATCGCCCAATGCCCTTCCAACAGAAACCATAATCTCCCAAACAAAACCACCCCCGTGTGTTATCATCTTCACACCTCCTCTGCACGATAGCCGTTCAATCTGCTCACCCGAGATCTAACGATCAAGACATGTTCCACTCTCACCATGACCTGAGGCCTCCTGCGCCTAATCTCTACCATGCATTCCCCTCGATATAACGACCCTCATTCATGATCTATCACACTTTTCCTCCTCCACTCTGTCATTTCTCCATTCTTCTGATTCGGCACGTCCCTCTGCCCATGGACCTCGTACTCCACTCCTTATCAGTTACCTAAGGAAGAAGGTGGTCAACTCTGATAGTATTGTAACAGTCAGACCGCTGAACCGAATTAACAGAAAGCATGGTCGAAGGAAGAAGGACATAGCACAATTCAACAAATAGAATTAAACAGTCATGGAACTCCACTAGCATAATCAAACCGGCTACCTAACAGGGTAACTCTGTACTAGAATTAATTACCGTTTTCATGATGGAAGGAGAATTGTGTCCTTGTACACAATCAAGCAGTTAAATATAGTAGGGGATAGATTAAGACAGCTCCAACCCTAAAGGTCTAGAGAGCATTGTAAAGAGCTATAAATAGCTGAAAGCAAGATGTAATAAGGGTTCAAATTCTGGATATTGTCGATATTTTGTTCCTTGCAACGTCTCATTTTCATTCTTAGTAATACAAGCTTCTTTTGCTGTTACATGTTCAATGTCTGCTTTCCTCTTGTTCTAAACTTGCACCTGGATAAGTTTATTCATGTTTTCTCCTATATCTAATGCTAGATAACTGTCATCTTATCTCTGCATTGGTAAATTGGATTTGCTATTGAATAGGTCATCCATGTCTCTTCTGTATCTAACGCTAGATAATTGTCATCTTATCTCTGTGTTGATATATTAGATTTCCAAGCTTCATTTATTGGCTGTAACCGGCCATCATATGTCATGTATGTATTTGCTGGTGTGGTTGGTATTCTCCATTCATTCACTTAATCTGCAAACTATTGAGCATTAGTGGTCTAAAGCCTTGTAGGTTGAGGGTGTTCATGCATGTCTAGAGTGAAAACAGAGTTGAAGTGGTTATCTAGCTTGAACCAAATCATCATCCATTCCAATAGTTCCTAGAACAATATTGAAGATTATATGTTACCAGGCATCTCTGAGCTACAACCTAAGAGAATTTCTTGGAGCGATAACAGGAAGTTTAATACATTGAGTGGGAAGCTCGAATTAAAATTGAAGTTTGTTTTTTTTTGTTGGTTTTAATATATAATTTTTTTTTTAATTTCTTTTATAAAAAAATTAATATCAGAGTTTTCGAAAGGGTTTTTTGAGAATGATTTTTTTTAAAGTTTTTTTTTAATAAAAAACTTGAGGTCTTATTAAAAGGGGTATTTTTTTGAAAATAGTTTTACAAAGGAAGAAATTTAGGTTTTTTTTTTCAAAAAGTATTTTTGGAGAAATATGGCTTTTTAAAATTTCTAGCCCCAGTTCCCACCATTTACAGGGAAAGATTATGATGTGTGGGCAATTAAGATGATGACCACGTTGTAGGCACATGATGTTTGGGATTATGTCACGTTTGAGTTTTCAGAACCTAAGAACGAAGAAGAAGAAGAACAAGCTCTCAGTAATACAGAAAGGGAACAATGGAAGCAAGAAAAGAGGAAGAATGCACATGCGTTATAGCTTATTCAATAGGGAGTGGACCTAGCTGTTCTAGAAGATTATGACCATGTCTTGAGCCAAAGTAGCATGGGATACTTTGGCAACAAACTATAAAGGTATGTCCAAAGTCAATACTGTTAAGTTGTAAAATAATAGGAGAGATTTTGAAAGTTTGTAGATGAAGGAGACAGAGGACATCGATTCTTTCATGAATCGGGTCATAACTGTCATAAATCAATGAAATATTTATGGTGAAGATATAAACGATCAAAGAGTGGTTGAGAAGGTCCTCCGATCCTTGTCTACCAAATTTGATGTTGTGGTAGCAACCATAGAAGAAACCAAGGGTTTGGCATCATTGATAGTTGATGAGTTGATGGGATCACTTAAGAGACCACTTTCAATGATAGACAGAAATAAGGATTCCACTTTAGAGACTCCTTTCAAAAGTCAGGTTTCTATTTCAAGAGACAAAGGTTGAGGCAGAAGTAGAACGAGAGGCAGAGGATGAAGCAGAAGATATGGTGGTCAGAGAGATGATCGAGAAGAGCATGCACATGCAAGTGGAAGAAACTACAAAAGCTTCAACAATAATCAAAGAGTTGACCAATCAAAGGTGAGATGTTATCACTGCAATAAATTTGATCATTATGTTCATGATTGTAGGAAGAAAATTGCTGATGGGAATCAGAGAACTAATGTCACTACAGAGAGTACTAACTCCATGTTCCTAGCTTTCCATACCATGCATGAACCTTATGCTACTGTGGCTGTTAGATACTGGTTGCAGTACCACATGATAGGCAACAAGGATTTGGTTGCAAATTTCGATCAATCTGTGAAAACATAGGTAAATTTGGGGACTGACAAGACTGTGGAAGTAGATGGAAAAGGAGTGGTCAACATTCTGACCAAGCAGGGGGAGCCGAAGGCAATATCAGAGGTATATTATGTTCCTAGTCTCAAACATAATTTTTTAAGTGTTGGTCAATTGACACATAAAGGATACAGAGTTATCTTTCAAGGTCAAGAAGTTGTTATATATGACAAGCCCCCAAGTAATCAGCTGATAGAAAAGATGCAAATGACGAGGAACAGACTCTTTCCTCTCATTTTGAATTACAGTGGCCAAGTGAGTTCTTTTATAGTTGCATGTTTTGATGATTATTGGTTATGGAAATTTCGATTTGGGCACTTGCACTTTTCTGGTTTAAGATTGTTGTAGTAGAAACAGATGGTCAGAGGATTACCTCCCATCAAAGAGCCTGCTAGTACTTGTGAGTGTTGCGTATTGGGAAAGCAACACCATGAAAGTTTTCCAAAGGGATTTGCACATAGAGAAAAATAACCTCTTGAGCTCGTGCATACAGACTTGTGTGGACCTATGACGACACAGTCGATTGGTGGAAGTTGTTACTTCCTCACTTTCATTGATGACTACAACAGAAAGACTTGGGTTTACTTTTTGAAGCAGAAGTCTGAAACTTTTGCAAAGTTCAAAGAATTCAAAGCCTTAGGAGAGAACCAAAGTGATTGATAGATCAAGGCATTGAGGTCAGATCATGATGGATAATATGACTCAAAGGCATTCCATGATTACTGCAAACAACATGGGATTAGAAGACAGTTTACAACCAGGTACACACCGCAGCAGAATGGTGTAGCAGAGAGAAACAACGGGACAATTATTAACATGGTAAGAAGCACGTTGAAAGGAAGAAACTTGTCTAATGAGTATTAGCCAATAGCAGTTGCATGTGCTATTTATGTCATCAAAAAATCTCCTACAAAGAATGTGATGAACAGAGTACCAGAACAAGCATGGTTAGGTATGTATTGCAGCATATCTCATCTCACAGTATTTGGATGTGTAGCTTATGCAAATGTGCCTAAGGAGCGAAGAGACAAATTGGATGATAAAAGTGAAAAATGCATATTCACTGGTTATAGTGAGTAATCAAAAGCTTACAAATTGTATAACCTTGTCACAAAGAAGACCATAATTAGCAGAGATGTTGTGTTCAAAGAACAAGAGTCATGGAATGGAACTGTAAATAAAACAATTGATGCACAAATGCCACTAATGGAAGAAGATGATGTAGAAGAAAAGGAGCGACAAGAATCACAGGTGAAGACACCAAACAGAAACACACCAATAAGGACTCCAAGATTTTCAGAGCAGCATGGATCTTCAAGCAGATCAACAGATGAATATTCTCCCAGCATTCAATCAGGTGATGAATCAATTAATGGTAATAGAGAAATGAGAAGTTTGAAAGATACTTATGATGATTTGGATGTTAGTTCAAATTTTGCATGTTGTCATTCCAACCTTCTTCATTTGAAGAAGCAATCAGAGATGAAAATTGGGTGCAAGCCATGGATGAAGAAATTGAAGCTATTGAAAAGAATGATGCATTGGATTTGGTTGATTTACCAAAGGAAAAAAATCTTATTGGTGTGAAGTGGGTGTACAAGACAAAGTTGAATGAAAAAGGTGAAATTGACAGATTTAAAGCAAGACTTGTAGCAAAAGGATTCTCGCAGCAACAAAGAATAGACTTTGGAGAAACATTTACTCTGGTAGCTAGATTGGATACAGTAAGAGCAATTCTAGCCACAACAGCTCAGAACAAGTGGAAAGTATATCAGATGGATGTGAAATCAGTCTTCTTGAATGGAATTCTAGAAGAAGAAATTTATGTGTAGCAGCTTCCAGGATATGAAGTTGAAAGTAATGAAGACAAAGTTTACAGGTTGAAAAAAGCACTCTATGGATTGAAGCAAGCCCCTAGAGCTTGGTATAGAAGAATTGACAGTTACATGATCAAGAATGGATTTTACAGAAGCAACATTGAGCCTACCTTGTACACAAAGGTAAATGAGCATGGAAAAATTTTGATTGTTTTCTTATATGTTGATGACATGATTTTTATAGGTGATTTTGACATAGATGAATTTAAAGCAGCCATGATGAAAGAATTTGAGATGACATATCTTGGTCTCATGAAATATTTTCTTGGCATAGAAGTTGAGCAATCTGATAAAGGAATTTTTATTTGTCAAAATAAATATTCCAAAGATTTGTTGAAAAGGTTCACGATGGAAAATTGCAAACCTGTCCCTGCACCAGTTGTAACAGGCACAAAGTTAAGCAAGGATGATGAAGGATCATATGTCAATCCAAATTTATTCAAAAGATTGGTTGGCAGCCTCATGTATCTCACAGCTACAAGACTGGATATCATGCAAGGAGTGAGTTTGATTTCCAGATTTATGGAGACTCCAAAAGACACACATTGGAGTGTAGGAAAATGAATTCTGAGATACATAGCAGGAACTAGAGATTGTGGCATAATGTATGCAAGAAAAAAAAAGAAAGATTTGATTGGATACATAGATAGTGATTTTGCAGGAAATTTGGATGATAGGAAGAGCACTTCTGGTTTTGTGTTCCACCTTGGTTTAGGTGTGATTTCATGGGCACCTAAGAAGCAGCCCATTGTGACACTTTTGTCAATAGAAGCAGAATATGTAGCAGCAACATCAACAACATGTCAAACAGTGTGGTTAAAAAGAGTACTTGATGGACTCAAGTAGAAATAAGAAGGATCAACAATAATATATTGTGACAATACCTCAACGATTGCACTATCCAAGAATAGTGTGTTTCATCAGAAGAATAAGCATATTGATACTAGATATCACTTTATTAGAGAACTTGTGAGCAATGGAGAAGTTCACTTGAAGCCTTGTAAATCTAGTGATCAATTGGCTGATATATTTACTAAGTCATTAGCACAAGATGTGTTTGAGTTTCATAGAAGAAACTCGGGTGTTGTAAGCCTAGCTGAGACATAGACCAACATGCATGTTTGAGTTGTCATGAGTCATGTTTTAGTTTAGCAGTCGTAATTAAGGGGGAATGTTAAAATAACATAATTACTCTTGCATGTGGAGTTGGCTAAACATAGAGAGTCAGTTCACTCAGTGATTGCATGATTGAGTGCTTGAGTGTTGAGTCAAGTCGAGTTAAGTGATAAATGACTTTGAGTGTGTGATTGCATGTAGTTGTATGTCAAGATATTTTAGGCAGTTCGCTAGTTGGAAAAGGTTTAAATACCCTTCACCAGGTTCATTGTAATCATCATGTTTTGTGTGATCAATAGAAGAGCAGTAGCTCATGTTTTATGTGTGAATTCATGTTTTTGTCTTCTCTGTCTTTCCAACAAAATGGACATGGGCGCAGTCAAATTTTTTACCGCACCCATGTCCATCCAATTACCAAATATTTGAAGAATCAATGATTAAAATAAATTCAAAATATAAAATATAAATATTTACAAAATATTTTTATATTTTTTTTTGTTAAATATAAGATTTGATTATATAAACCACACACCCTAAACTTACATATTGCACATATCTTTATCAAATATCGAATCCTTAAGAATATCAAAATACGCTGGTTTTTTTTCTAAATTCAGCCTATGTGCTCGTAATGTGTTCTCGTACTACTCTTTCGTCGGGAAGGAAGGAAAAACAAACAAACCTGGACTAGAGACGTGTTAATACCGTTCCAAAGAAAAGAAAAACGGGATTTATGCCATGAAATAAAATTGTGGTTTACTATGTAGGTAAATAGAATCAAGTTTATGAGATTTTATTTTTGCATTATTACAACTACCAATTTCATTATTTTATCAATTTTTTTTTATGAAAAGGAATGGGTATATTATAAATTCGAATTGTGGTTTTCACTTAAAATAAACAAAACAAGCAAACATGTTTTTGATGTTGTTGTTGATTCGATCCATGCTTAGTTATGTGTTGTTTTTTTATAATGGTTACTATGTTTATTTCTATGGGAATTGAGACTCAGTTTTTTCTGGACTATAGGTTTTGTTATTATATTGCTTTTTATTTTGCACAATGTAACTCGAAATGATAAGACTTGTATTAATATATGATAAAAATTAGTGGTTTTTTTCTTAAAAAAAATATGTTTTACATTATTAAGTTTATGGCGTAATTTCAACTATGCTCGAAAGAAATCCAAGATTGTTTGAAAAGTAAATCGAAATTTTAGTTATAAAATATAGTAAATATTATTATCACAATTATATAACAAGGATTATATAGTAGTTAGTGCATGTCATTTAACTTAAATATAGTTTAACGAAACAAAAAAATAACAAAGACAAAGATTTCATCACAAAAATAAAACAAATAATAAAATATTATATTGTTAAATGCCAATTACCAAAAATTAAGAAACATAATTAACTAATATTGTTTATATTAAAATACAGATATATATCTTTACTGTTTATGCTTTTTATTTTATTAATATATATAATTTTCTATAATTTAATTTATTAAAATATGTTTTGATATAATAATAATCCACCTTAAAAAATTATAATTCATGAAAATAGAAATAATAAAACTAGAAAAATATATTAACTAATAGAAATGGAAATTACTAAACAACCCATAATAAGATCTCAACCAATCACCTTACAAATAAATAAATTTCAATAATAATAAAAAAATAATAAAAATTGAATTCCTAATGTTAAACTATGGACAAACGTTATAAACTTTTAGTCAAAAACAAATTAATACCCAGTGAAAAGAAAAAGGAAAACTGAAAGCGTTATACCATACTTGCTGCGTAAAAATATATATAATAAGTTGATTAATAAGTTAAAAAATAATATATTTTATAAAATTATATATTTAAAATATTTTTTAATTGATGCATCAATTAAGAAGTTGACTAATAAGTAAACACTATTCTTAAATCAATTTTTTAATAGGTTTGTATATAAATATGTTTATTACCAAACTAATTTCGAATTATAAAATAAATGGTAAGTACCATTAATATTGAAATTGATATTTAATTTAAATTTAATATTAAATTGAAACATTAAACGTGGTCCTCATTCCGCTCTGGTCAATGCGACTGGATATATATGCAAACAAACAGCGGTCATGAACATGGATCGATTATTTAACGGAGTTGTCTATAATGCGACTTTTTGGAGATTCTGGTGACGGAATCCGGCAGAAGAAATGAGGTTAAATCTTGATTTTTAGCAGTTAAAATGGTTTTTTAACTGCATATTTGGATTCAGCGCCCTGAAAAACCCCTGGGAGCCATTGATTGTGCAGAAACTAGCTATCAAACTTGGGATTCCAATGAATTGTTGCCGGATTTTGACCGGAAAAATCCGCCGGAAAGGTTTTCAAAAAGTCGCGTTATAGACTACTGCTTATTTAACGACCCAAACAGCTCTCATGGACGTGGGTGAATATTCAACAACAATATATGTAAATAGAAGGCACCCCATTGACCATACTACCCTTTTACGTACTTTCAAAGTATTTTTTTATTTGTTTCGTATAGGGACTAAAAAGTTAATTAGCATAATTATATTAATAAATATGATTGATATATTTAAAAGCATATTATACAAATTTATATGCATTCTTACAATTAAATTAAAAAACCAATAAACTAATTTTAAAATAAATCAAATTAAATATCATAAATTATTTAAAAACAAATCAAGCTATAAATAAAATAAAAAATCAAAACAACATTAACCTGTTGAGATTTTCTGTTTGGAGTAAACTAGGTAAAAATCTCTGTAGGTGACAACAATAGAAATTCAGTTCCTAGATTAGCTCCAGGTTGTTGGGAGGGAGTTAATGCATCCTAAATTTGAGTTGAGAGGATTTATGAGGCAGTTAGATCCTCTTTGCTATATAACAAGCAACCATTCGGATTGTTTGCTATGATGGGTTAGAGTTTTTTGAGGATTTCATTTTGTAACCTCCTGTTTGATTAATAAATTGCCGATGCCTATGTTGTGTGGATGTAGCCCAGATTGGTTAGGTGAACCAAGTTAATTCCTGTGTCTTATGTGCTTGATGTTTTCTGATGTGTTATCTTGTTTAATTTAGCTGTGCATCTCTCCAACAAGTGGTATCAGAGCGCGTTGGAGGAGCGGCACAGTTGGAGGTGGAGCGCAAAGAGGTGCTGGTGCGTGTTGGACTACAGTCAAACCTGCGTGGAACGTTTTTCTTTGCTGCTTACTGCTGCATGGTGGAACATACATTACTTGTGTTACAGTTGCGTGGAGGAGTGGGATATAACCTGAGTGTTGTTGCGGGAAGGAGTGGCACAAAACCTGTGTGCTGTGGGGATATTACCTGCGTGTTGTTGCGTACTGTTGGAGACAGCCTGTGTGCTACCTGAAGGGTGGAAACCGCCTGCGTGTTGATTTCGCTGGTGGAGGTAACTGCGCATGTTGGTGCGTATAGATGTTATTGCTATGTCATGATTTGAGTGCAGATCTGTATTTGAAAGGTGATTATGGCCTGAATGATCCGAGATTAATTGATGTTTCGAGCTACATTTTTTTTCTTGGATAGGAACTTTATGTTACCTCTATTTTAGTTCCATGCTTTTGCTCTCCATTGCTTTAATGGAGCTGTGAGTGCTTACAATTGGATGTATTTTCTCTTACGAAGACTTCCAAAATTGGCATTGTCATAGCGCTAGCAAAAGCTTCTAATGTTCTACAAAGTTAGTGGCCAAAGGAAAATGCAGATTACAGGTCCATTGACAGTAAAAGGCTCAACACACTCGTCAACTCATGGATGGTCTCTTTGGATTTAAATCGAGTGCCAAATCGTCTATGCTTATGTGGATGAAGTTAGTAATTTTCATATATTTTAAGTTACATTGTTATTGCGTGTCATACGTGCCCCTGAGAATTGGTGATGATTAGCGAGACTGTTGGCAAAACCGTTGGAGCCTTTGTCCGTGGGAAATATGTTACTACACTTCAGCTACAATGGTGATTTTGGAAATGGTTTTCCTCAAATGGACTGTGCTTTTCTTTCCTTTTTCTGCGTGCTTTTCGCAATTGATTAATTTGATACTCAGTTTAAACTGTAATGTTGCACAGAAATAAGTTAGTTTTTTTTTGTGTGTAAAAGCAAAGGCAGACAAGCATAGGATTTTTTTTTTTATTGCTGGTATTTAAAGTTGGATATTGGAGATTATTGTGTTTTTTGATACAAAATGGCGAAAACTCAAAGTGCCCGGTTTGAAATTGAAAAGTTTAATGGCAAGAATAATTTTGAGATCTGGAAGGTGAAGATGCATGATTTGCTTGTCCAACATGGCGTGGCAAAGGCGTTGTTGGGCAAGTTCAAACAGCCTTGCAACATCACAGATAGTGAGTGGGCCGAGATGGATGAAAGAGCGATTAGTGCTATTTGACTGTGTCTAGCTAATGATGCCCTGTTTAATATTGTGTAGGAGACAACAGCTGCTGGTTTGTGGACGAAACTGGAGAAATTGTACATGACCAAA
The DNA here is from genome assembly GCA_000404065.3 of Pinus taeda. Lineage (NCBI taxonomy): Eukaryota > Viridiplantae > Streptophyta > Pinopsida > Pinales > Pinaceae > Pinus > Pinus taeda. The sequence goes on from APFE030330163.1 coordinate 42,461, forward strand.
TCCTTAACCAATAGGATTCTCCTGAAGTGACGTTGTACGGTTTTCGAATGAAGGAAGGTACATCGATTGCTGATCATTTAAATGCTTTTAATACTCTTCTTGTGCAATTACAAAGTATAGAAGTAAAAATTCCATCCGAGGATAAAGCTATTACTTTATTGTGCTCGTTGCCCGAGTCATGGGATCATTTTGTTACTTCTATAAGTCTTAGTTCATCAGAAACTATTGAGTTTGATGATGTAGTTGCATCCTTATTATCGGAAGAAACAAGGAGGAGGTCACATTCCGAAACCTCTACATCAGAAGCTATGATGGTTAGAGGTCGTTCGAAAGAAAGACGCCCTAGGAAGCCGAGCGACTCACGTTCAAAGTCAAAAGGGAAGAAGAGTAATCTAAAGTGCTGGTTTTGTGGCAAATCAGGGCATTTAAAGAAGGACTGCTGGAAGCGACAGCAACAAACTTCAAAAGCAAAGTCTTCGACAGAGAAGAAGGAGGCGAATACGATAGATACAGGTTCGACATCTGGTTCAAGTATGAGTGATGAAGTATTATCAGTTAATGTGTCAAATCATGGTCAACATTGGTTGTTAGATTCCGGGGCATCAAACCACATGTGTATCCATAAAGAATGGTTTAAGGATTATAAATCAATTAATGATGGTGTTGTGTAAATGGGTAATGATGTAACATGTAATATTGTTGGGATTGGGAGCATACAACTACAAATGTTTGATGGGACAACTAGAATATTAACTGATGTGAGGCATGTACCAGATTTAAGGAAAAACTTGATTTCATTAGGAGTACTTGATTCAAATGGGTATAAAACTGTAATTCAAGGTGGAGTAATGAAAATTTACAAAGGCATCTTACTAGTTATGAAAGCTAAGAAAGTAGGAAATCTATTTCAGTTAGAAGGAGGTACATGGTCAGCTTTTGTGTCTACTGTGTCTGCACATGACAGTAACTCCATTCACTTATGGCATCAAAGGTTGGGGCATATGAGTGAGAGAGGGTTGAAAATTTTGGCTGATCGCAAGTTACTTCCAAATCTAAAGTCTGGAAAGTTAGATTTCTGTAAGCATTGTCTATTTGGAAAACAAAGTAAACAAAAGCTTAAAACAGGCAAACATACTAGTAAAGACATACTTGATTATATCCATTCAGATGTTTGGGGACAAGCCCCTACAACCTCATATGGTGGTTCATCTTCTTTTGTATCATTCATTGATGACTTTTCTAGGAAGGTTTGGGTCTACATGTTGAAAAGAAAGTCTGATGTTTTTTCAGTTTTCAAGAAGTTTAGAGCTTTGGTAGAAAATAGCACTGGTAGAACAATAAAATGTTTAAGAACTGGCAATAGTGGTGAGTTTAATTCCAAGGAGTTTGACAGCTATTGTAAGGATGCACGGATCGAGAGGCATAAGACCACGGTTTATACGCCTCAGCAAAATGGAGTTGTTGAACGCATGAACATGACTCTTCTCGAGAGAGCAAGGAGTATGCTAAGTAACGCCAGGTTGCAAAAGGAGTTGTGGACGGAAGCGGTGGAAACAACTTGTTATGTGATAAACCGATCTCCATCGATGGTGATAGATTGCAATATTCCGCAAGAGGTATGGAAAGGACACCCTCGTGACTATTCTAAACTCAGAGTGTTTGGTTGTGATGCATATGCTCTAGTGCCTAAACATCAGCGAACTAAGTTAGATCCAAAGTCTAAAAGGTATGTCTTTGTTGGGTATGGTGTTGGAACAAAGGGATATAGATTGTGGGATCCTACTACCCGCAAAATCATCATCAACAGAGATGTAAAGTTTAATGAATCCTCTCTTGTACACTTAGATGTAGATAGTAGATTGAAACAGGATGATGTATCTGACTTTCAGCACATTCAGTTTGATAGCATTTCTAACGATAGTCATGATGACCATAGTTCAGATACTAGTCATGAACAGGTTTCCGAATCAGAACATGAACAGGGTTCAGGTTTAGATCATGAACAGGTCCTCAGATACTGATTGGCAAGAAGATCCTACAGATGGTAGTTAGCCAATCGAGGAAGTGCCAGAAACATCCTTAAGGAGGTCGACAAGAATCAAACGGCCACCGAGAAGGTATGATGATTATGTCACTTCTGTTGCATTTACTGCTAATGACAATGAACCTCCGTGCTATCAGGAAGCAATAGAAGGTTCGAAAAGTGACAAGTGGAAAGCAGCCATGAAGGACGAAATGATGGCCTTAGGTAAGAATGGCACATGGGATCTGGTTGAGCTTCCAAAAGACAGGAAAACTGTAGGGTGTAAATGGGTTTTCAAGCTGAAACGCATTGTGAATGATACGGAAGACAGGTATAAGGCGAGGCTGGTAGCAAAAGGGTTTTCTCAGAAAGCCGGTATTGACTTTCATGATATTTTTTCACGAGTGGTTAAAATTGTTTTAATTAGAATTGTGTTACCATTAGTAGCTTTGCTTGATTTAGAGTTTCAGCAATTAGATGTTAAGACTCCATTTCTACATGGAGACTTAGATGAGGAAATTTATATGGAACAACCGGAAGGGTTTGTTCAGCATCACAATGAGAAATTTGTCTGCAAGCTCAATAAATCATTATATGGCCTAAAGCAGTCACCTCGGCAGTGATATAAGAAGTTTGATTCTTTCATGTTGAGTCAGAAATATGTTAGAAGTGAATATGATCATTGTGTTTATTTTAAGCAATTTAAAAATGGCATATTCATTATCTTAGTATTGTATGTTGATGATATGCTTTTAGCAAGAAAAAGCATAGAATAAATCAATAGGTTGAAGGCTCAAATGGCAAGGACATTTGATATGAAAGATCTAGGAGAAGCAAGATAGATTTTGGGCATGGATATTTTCAGAGACAGGAGCAATGGTAAGCTATGGCTATCACAACAGAAGTGTATTGAGAAAATACTTTTGAGATTTCGTATGAATAATGTGAAGCTTGTGTCAGTCTCTTTAGCTTCCCATTTTAAGCTTTCTTCGAGTTTATGTCCTAATACAGATGAAGAAAAGGAATATATGTATCGAATTACATGTGCTAATGTAGTAGGATGTTTAATGTATGCGATGGTTTGTACTCGACCAGATATTTCACATGTAGTTGGGGTTGTCAGCAGGTATATGGCAAATCTGGGTAAAGAACACTGGTCAGCAGTGAAATGGGTGCTTCGATATTTGAGAGGCACAAGTAGTTATTGTATCATTTACAATAAGAGTAGTGAATTTGTTTGCGGTTATGTTGATTCCAACTTTGCAGGTGATTTGGATAACAGAAGGTCAACTTCAGGGTACGTCTTTACTCTTGCAAGTGGAGCTATCAGCTTGATGTCAAAGCTACAGAACATTGTTGCTTTATCCACTACTGAAGCAGAATACATTGCTGCTTCTCATGCTTGCAAAGAAGCGATTTGGTTGAAAGGTTTGTTTGGTGAATTTGGTAGGTTGCAGGACAGTATCAAGTTATTTTGTGACAATCAAAGTGCAATACATTTGGCTAAGAATCCGGCCTATCATAGTAAATCAAAGCATATACCGATCAAGTACCATTTTGTAAGACAGGTTATCACTGAAAGAGAAGTCTCTTTTGAGAAGGTGCATACAAAGGAGAATTGTGCAGACACGTTCATGAAACCAGTTTTGTTAGAGAAGCTACGATGGTGTTTGACTTCTCTTGGCTTGCAGAAAAGATAAAGTAATAAAGAAACAGGGCATCAGGCTAATTGTTGTCAAGGTGGAGATTGTTGAGATTTTCTGTTTTAAATAAAATAGGCAAAAAACTCAGTAGGTGACAACAATACGAATTTGTTGCTAGATTAGCTCCAGGTTGTTGGGAGAGAGTTAATGCATCCTATATTTGATGTGAGAGGATTTATGAGGTAGTTAGATTCTCCTAGCTATAAAACAGGTATTCATACGGATTGTTTTTTGTGTGGTGAGAGTTTGTGAGGAAATTGATTATTTTGTAATCTCCTGTTTGATAATAAAGAATTGTCGATGCCTATGTTTGGTGGACATAGCCCAGATTGGTTGGGTGAACCACGTTAAACTACTGTGTCATTTGTGATGTGTCTATTTGCTGTGTATATTGTTTTTTCTTGCTGCGCATTGTTAAATTAACATATCTCACGCCGTTTTTAGCCGATTTAGTGGACTAAGCTTCCCAATACGGTGTGGACATACTTTTCAACCTAATGTTTTTTTAGTCACAGTAGTAATGGGTAAATGTAAATTGTGAGATTCAAAATATAAATTCCTAATAATATTGAAAATTTCTGACCAACTTTAACCAAAGCAGAGAGAAAATATTTGCAGGCTTTCACTCTACTTGAAGTTGTTATCAGAGTCTCTTTGCTTGAGAAATATTCAGCATTTGTAGTTTCGGTAAACTCCGATTTGATCAGGGATTCTGCAGTCACTATCACATTTGTTCGGGCATTCTTCGGGCCTGCAACTTATTGCAGGCTGGAAGTCTTTATGGTTCTCTTTAGGCTTGCAGTTTATTGAGGACTGGCAGCATGCTTCACGTCTCCGTTTGAGGGTTGCAATGTATTGGGGGGCTGGAAGTCTGCTTCATGCGGAGGGTGGGGACCGGTACTAACCCTAATCGAACTCCCAATCATTGCAGCATCCGTTCAGCTTAGAAGTCGGACAATCAGTCCAGTACTGGGCAGCCGAAAGGGGTTTTACTCCGTACGTAAAGCAACGAGGAGCTAGGTTAATAAATATTGTAGAAATGTAGTGATTCGTTTTAATAGGGAAATATTATGGCGAAATATATAAAACAAGAACATATTAATTTAAATGGGACACGAACAGACACTATTTCGAATATTCGAAATTCTATTTCTATATATATATAATCTTCACTGTAAAAATTACTCTACGTAAATATATACTCTTAACAATCGTATACTCTTAACAATCGTATTGGTCAAGTAGAGATATTTGGAAAGGCATCCAATCCTGTTATTCAAGTAGACAACTTTGCAATGACAGCCACTCCTATTTATTTTTCAATTTGAATTTTGATTCCGGGTTACAAACTATGTAAACTGTAATCATAATATTTCCTCAGATAAAATCAGGGCTTTAACCTTTCCAAAATGAACCATTGGATTTGCAGAGAAACTACGTCACTGGTGTCGCGTACATACTGCATAAATGAGAAAATGGCAAATCTCATCCGTATGATTTTGTAAACCACACAAGTTTGAATTCGTTGAGTATACGTACTAGAAGTATCAATTTATAAATAAGAGGAATTTATATTTAAACTGATGGAACCTGAAACGGTGATGGGGTAGAGAGAAGAGAAAAAGGAGTAGCTATCGATTGGGTAAACAAGCAGTCTATCGGCAACTTGGGCAGTTCTAACTGTGGTGGCCGCTTACGAGCTTTTGGGCTCATGAAAACCGTTGTATCTTCATAAAACATGAAAGGTTCCAGGCAGTCAAACAGATCAGATTCATTGTTCGTTTCACTTACAGAAGAAGAACACATTCCGTTCTCATTCTTATGAGGTAATGAGGAGATTGTAGTCTCTGTCATTGGATTTGATAATTGGCGGCTCGCATTAAGTGTGTCTGAATGAGACTTCTCTGGATATTCATTACCAACTGAATGAACCCGTTCTTCTTTCTCAAGGTGATCACGCTTTGCCCGTTCTTCAATCGCCTTAATAGAAGCAGCCTTTCTGTATATCCGACATAACACCATATCCATTTTCTTCTGCACATGCCAAATTAATTCTATCAGTATCTCTGCAGTGAAAGAAACCAGGCACTCTTCCACCGTGGCTGTAGATCCCCTTGATTCTACACAAATCAATGGCGTAGAATCAATAAATTTACCAAAGGATTTTAAATAGTATTGGTCTGTGCAAATAGGTAACTTTCATTTTTTCATTGTGTTCTTAGTGTTTAATAGATCTGGCTAATATAAAGGCAGCTGAGTTGAAAACATTAACAAACCTACCCTTGGGGTCGACGAGCTGAAATCTAACAAACCATATTCGTTCATGATCCAGTCGGTCTTCTTCCCCCGAGGGCCTTTTCCTTTGTAAAACACAAGTGTTTTCTTCAGACCGATGCAGTGAAGCAGCTTGTTGCGCACTGCTCTGTCTGAACCGGTGGCCTTCCAGAAACCCGATGCCGTCAGTCTATTAGTCCGTGGGCACGCCTTCTCCTTGTTTCTTGGAACAAAGAAGAACGATTGTGTCAATCCAGCATCATAATCCAAACCTGCAAGAGTACGAATTCATCAATTCGACTCTGAGAGACCTTTTAAAATTAAAAGCACTGAAAAACCAGAAAGTTGAGTGCACCTGGCAACTCCCAGGGATCATACCGATACAGGTCCAACGTAGGTATGATCCTATGAAAGCTCAGTGGGTAGGGGCCTTGAACCCTTTTCTTCAAATAGAAGTCCAGCAGCTCCTCTTCTGTGGGATAGAATCTGAAACCTGGAAGGTCCCTGATTTCTGCGCCTACTACACCATGACACGTTTTCCGCAGCAGGGCCATCTGATCTCTTTTGGGAGAACCTTTAAGACATGTATCTCTGCATGATCTCCATTTCCATAAATATATTGAGGGAAATCTTCATCTTTGGAAGTCTCTTCATCTTTGGAAGTTCCCTGGACTTCAGGTGAAAAAATACTTCAACGAATTTAGGGCAAAATAATCAAATATTGGAAGACAACATCCTGATGGTCCACACGTTAAAGTCTATACGACCGACTCTGAAATTTTCCTTCACAGCTTCTATAGTATGGCTTAGAATGAAGCCTGCGAGAGCGGCTTAGAATTGAACGTCCGCTATATTTGGCAAACTGCCATACCTGTATGGCTAATTTCTATATCCATACTGTATGTGGTTAGTTTTCATTGGTTAGTTTTCGACCGCCAGACCACTCAACAGCTCCGGATTTAAAGCTACACTACAGCCGATTTTTTTTTTTTTCTTTCAGTTCGCTTCTTCCGCGTGGTGGTAGTCCTGAAAGTGACAGGACAATTAAAGTCGCACTCTCGGCGTCTTGGTAGTACAAGTCCTGGTTCCTTTTTCATATCATGGAAATTTCCATGAAGTTGCAGGTTTATGGAAAATATATGATATGATCCTCATGGCCATAGTATATTCATTAAGTCATACGGAGCACAGAGGGAAATTTCGAGGAGGTTGCATGATATCTTTGTACTCCGTGGAAAAGGTAAATTCTAATAATGCCGAAGCATATATTTATTAGATAATCAGGCAAATAAATTAAATTTTAAGATCGGATTTGCCGTTTAGATAATCAGGCAAATAAATTAATTTTTAAGATCGGAATTGTCGAGGTGAGATAGAAACTTCGAACATTTATCAATTATGAGCAGACTGAGCTGAGTGGAATATGTGTTTCCCTTTTTGAGTAGAATGGTCGGGATTGTGAGAGCGGGTGCCAAGTCGTCTGTTTCCGATTTTTGCCTTCCGAATTACCACATGTGACGATGTGATTTTCATAACGAAATTGTATGCGAGAAAAAGGGTTATATACCTATAGGGTTAATTAAAAGAGGACGAGAATCACCAAATTATAGTTATTTATTAAGTATAAGTTATGGATGACATTATAATAAAATTTTGATTTTAAATGATAATATATATATATATATTATAATATTATAATTATATTAAAATTTTATTATTTAAGAATTTTAAAAAGATAATATTAAATTGATAAAGGAAATGTTCTAACAAAGAAAATAATCAATTTTAATTGATTTTATCCATTTAAATAATCAAATTAATTTCAATAATAAAAATAAAATATTTTAAATAAACAATTATATATATATAAAAGTGTATTAATAAAAAATAGATAAAAGTGAAAAATAACCACTCTCGTAAATAATTTTCTGAATATATAACAACTTTTGAAGTTAGCTTTTATAAAGACTTCAAGTATAATTTTCAACGTTGTCAAAGACTCGCACCATTTCTCCATTTCCTTTTCGAACATGCTTGATTGCATATTGAATATTATTTTTAATATTTCTCTTATCTATGATTTAGTGCATATTTATATTACTTTCTAATATTCATTCTATCTATACTTTAATGCATATCATTTTTTCGGGAGCATGTTTGACTATATGCGGGCTATCACCTTTTAATATTCCGTTTATCTATACCTTAATGCATATCGATAGGTCTCAATTTTCAATTCAAATTACGGTGTCCAAGTAGTTAACATTTTAAAAAATTATAAAAGATATGCTTAACTTTTAATGTATTTTGATGAAGTTATATATACTATATTAATTTTTATATAAAAGATATTATGTATAATGTATTTAGAATAGATTAAATTATCAATAATATATTTAATATTATAATACTGACATATAAATATTTATTATTAATATACCAATAGGTGGTTAAATGTTTATAAATAAATTTCAATTTCAAAGTAAATCTCCTCGGGATAAATTCAATTAATTTCTCTAAAATTTAATATAGGAATTACAAAATATAATTATAAATTGAATTTTGAAAAATATATTTGTAAGTAAATTTTATATTTAAATTCTAGAATTTCGTGTAAATATAAATTTTAATATTGATCTCTTTAAAAATAGACTTCTTATTTTATTGTCCTTATTTTCACAAACACTAAATCTAAAATATATGATTCAAAGTTCTTAAAATTTATTTGAATTTTTTTTTATCAAAATATGTTATTTTATAATTATACAAAAATATGTCTATCATTTCACAATTACATTCCTCAAAGTTACTCAAAAGATATGGATTTTCTGAAATTATACATAGCATCAATTACACTCTTTCAGAAAAATTATCCAAATTGGCTATATTCAATTGAATTTTTCATATTTTAAAAAAATTATCGAAACGGACTATATTCAATTGAATTTTTCAATATTGTGTTTTTCATCGTCAAAATATGAAATCAAATAAACTAAAATAAAATGAAAAAATCTAATATTTTGGGGAAATATTTTGTGGCTTGTTTAATGATGTTGGATGTTGGTTTATGGGGAGCGGTAGTTCTTATAATGAATGTATTCGTGCAAATAAAATTATAGTAAAAAAACTTCATTTTGGGAAATATTTTGTGGCTTGTCTAATGATGTTGGTTTATGGGGAGCCGTAGTTCCTATAATGAATGTATTCGTGCAAAGAAAATTATAGTAAAAAAACTTCATTATAATGAATATAATCATGCCAAGATAGTTATATTAAGGAAACTTGAGAGACGGGTGAAGTGAATTGTAATATTATAACTTTTCATTTTTGATAGTGAAACACCTCGTAGCATGGATTTTTTTTAATAAGCTATTAGGGTTTTACAATCTCAGTTTTATCAATTTTATCTATGGTATAATATTATGGTCTTGTTATTATTTTCTCTTCTAAACTTATTTATTAGGATCTCAAATACTAATAGGTCGTATTAGAGTCAAATTAAATGAGTACCTGAAAAGAGAAACTAAACCACATTGACATGAAGGCTAAATCGTGTAGCCACGAAGTCTCGTATAAGAAAGGGGTTGGTTTGCATACTTGTAGAAGTATGTATGCGTGTGAAGGAAAGCCAGTTAAGCGGAAAGAGAGCGTTGTTCTACATGAAAATTGGCTAAAGAAAATGGTTCCAAAACATAAAGGAGTTTGAGACATGAAGTCTATGCAAAGTAAGAGCTAAACCATGCGAAGAAATCAAATAGTGAAATCCTCAACATGTGAAGAATTCAGCGAAGTAGTGGTCTTCATACAACATACTTGAAATCCTCAGCATGTGAAGAATTCAGCAAAGTAGTGGTCTTGATACAACATAGTTGCATACCTGAAGTGGATCCATAGCTTTCATTGGTCACTTGAGTCACCATGCTTTAGTTGAGTAACCATTCAAAGTGATCTACAACCATCGTGCAGGGAGAGGTATGCATAGCATCCACGAACAGGGTTGGTCATAGAGAAAATTCCATAGCTAGTAGTTGGACAAAAATTCCAGCAAGTAAAGAGGTTACACTTTTTTCCTTTCTTTATTTCTTTTTATTCGTGGTCTAATTTTATTCGTGAGGACACACACTAAAAAAAATGTGGTGGGAGTTTGCAATCTAATTATAGAAGCAAAGTCTAAGTTGTTTTTTAAGTAAAAGTTGATGTATAATTTTAGATTTATGAATTTATGAATCGGCATAATTATAAAAAAAAAAATCTAAATTGTAGGGATAGTATACGTGTATATAATAATGGCTAAGGAGATGAATACCGAATCTGGGGTTTGAAAATTTAATGCTCAAAAAATTTGAAATTATGGAAACTTAAAATACGATATTTATTAGTAGAACAAATGTTAGATGTCGCATTGCATGGTAGGAGGAAGAAACATGCCAATATGACCAATGAAACATGCAAATACCTAAATGCCAGATATCTTAGCATAATTTGGTTATGCATTGTAGATGATGTATGGTCTAGTATTATCAAAGAAGTAACAGCAATAGGCTTATTGAGTAAGATGGAAAACCTTTATATGGTGGAGTCCATAACAAGTTAGATCCAGTTTAAGAGGGAACCTTGTAGTCTAAAAATCAATAAAGGTATGGAAATTATAAGTCATTTGAGACAAAGATAGGGAATTTACATTGTTGTTTTTATTTCTTAAATCATGGGATCATTTCATCGCTCTCATTAGCTTCAATAAAATTTAGATTCTTAAATTTGATTCTATGGTTGGATAATTATTATCATAGGAGGTGACGAGAAAAACTGCAATTAAACTAGAAGCAATGATGCTTATAGTAACAATTATGCCATTTCAAGAGAGATTGTTGGAAGTGACATGAATCAAAAGGAAAAGTCCAAAAATAAAAGAAATATAATTAAATTAGGTCTAGGGATGATTGCTGAAGTTTTGTTTTGTTGTAATGTTAATACAAAGTAGATTTGTTATTAGATTATGATGCTTCTCATTAGGTGGGCACACATACAAGTTGATTTTCTTCATATCAAGTTGTTGATGGTTTAATTATTCTTATGGGGATTAACATTTTTGATAAGATTGTTTGGATATGAAGCATCGAAATTAAAATATTTGATAGTAAAGAACATAAACATATCCTAGACATATGCCTAAACTAAAGAAGAATTTGAGCTCTTTGGAAGTTTAGTATTTTGGAACTCATAAGTTTATAATTCAAAGTCAATATGATGGTTGGATTATTGGTTTTCTCGAGCCAAAAATGTAGGAACAGTGAAAAAGGAAAAATGAAAGGAAAAATGTCAAAATGGTGAAGTGACAATTATTGTGACAAAGAACAAAGAGAAAAATCTTTATTTTTAATAGAAAATAATGAATAATTTGAAAATAGTATAAATGAAATAATATTAGTATTACATGAGAATCGTGAACCAAGCATGTTTGATTTATATTATTATTATTATTATGATAATTATTATATATTTTTTTATTAATATGAGAAGGAAATTCATAAAAATGTTTAATAACCTTCATTATGGCTAAGTAACTACAAAAAAATTATTTCTTATATTAATTTAATGAAAATAATTCATAAATAACATGTTTTTTGAATTGTTTCTATAGAAATTGAACAAATGGATGAAAATAACAAAAAGCTAATAGATTTTTTTGGGTTATTTTCATATAAATGACTAAGGTTTATTAAAATAACTAATGAAGAGTGGTTCTTTGTGCTATTTTCATTGGATTAGAATGTGAAAGTGGGTTTTTATGTTAGAAACCATCCTACACAGATATATTTCAATAATATTAGCAAAGTTTTCTAAATAATCAATTTTCGTGCATTAAAACTCTATAGAATATAAATAATATTATCAAAATTTTATATAGAAAAATATCTTTGAAAATGTTTGGAAATTAATCCTATCTATGTTGTGTTGCTTGCCATAAATATTCAACAATTAATAACATATTAATTCATGTCTGAGTATATTTTGTTACATATATATGACGACTTAAGTCAAGAGAAATATATTATTCTTTAAATCCCAAACATATTCATAAAATTTTTATCACCACCAACATAAAATAAAGTTGTTAGACTAACTAAAGTAGACACTTTCCTATTGGAATATATTTTCCAAAATATTTTCCATGTTAATCACCTAGAAAGCTATTTAATCTCTCTCAAAATAATATGTCCACCTTTGCCAAACCTTATCAAGATCTCGGTTAGATCTCTTCATAGATTCCTAGGAATGATGATATCTTATATTACTAGTTATGTTTGGTATGTTCTACACATTTCCATTCATATGAAAATTATTTTTGACTCGCAAGACGTGATCTTCAATGAGATTTCTTACAAACTTCCTATATATTCATGCAAACTAAGATGCTCTTCATGATCACATATTAGGTCTTTTCTCTAGTATATTGCATTCTATTTGAAATTCCCCCCACTAGGAAATGTTAACGTTGATGTTGACCGAGGTTTGTTATACCACCCCACATTGCGGAGACGTGAGGTGTCATTCCATTTTTTTCAAGTTCAAGATTTATATGTTAAGGAGTTTAGTTATATTTTGACCGAAGTTAATCCTAAGTGACTCATAGAAGTAGCATTATATTTTCTAAATAGAAAGGAAATTTATACATAAATAAAGAACTCATATAAAATTTTCCAAAATCATATAAAATTTTCAATTTTGGAAAGAAATTTTTTCTCCTTTCCTACTTTTCTTGTAATATATTTTTCTTTTATAAATTCTATAAACAAGACAAGGTTTCATCTTGTTTCTTTTACAAGAAAAAAGAGTTTCGATTTATGTATTTTCCATTTAAAACATTTCAATTTTCTTAATTAAAAGCTTATATCATACCTTTGAGATGATAATGTTTTTAAATCCTTTTCATTCGAAGGAGATTGAACTTTGAAAAGGTTTTCATCTAAGCATAATTTTGATGCCCTAGTCTCAATTGGTTATAGTACTAATTTAACAAGGGCACAATAAATTATGGAAGAATTTTATGATAATTATCTTTTGAGCGTGAAAGTTACTTCTAAAGAAATTATGATGGTTTACAGTTATGATACAAATACATTAGTCATCATGATCACATGTACAAGGAAGACTAATTTATGAAAGGAAGATGATCAGCATAGATAGATGGCGAAATATGTGAAGTCATTTATGTTGCCATTTCCAATCTCCTAAACATGAGTTGTTGTTCTACCCATGTAATCAATAAACCAATTGAAAAAGTAAGTGAGAGAAATGAGGGGTGTGTGGAAGGTTTATATTGATCTGTGGTGTACAAGGAAGGAAATGAAATGTAGGAAATTAAATGAAACACACACAAAGAAATATAGTATAGATTACAATCATATGGTGGAAAGCCAAACTTGATTCCAAAATGAAATAAAAGAATATTATAGAACACATACTAGCTAGAATGGTGGTAGCTATCTATGAACAAAGAGGGATGGTTGCTATGTACATTCACTAAAGAAATTTCTAGTGGTCATCATAATTTTCTTTAAGAAGAAATAGAGAACCCTAGAGGTCTGTAGAGTTACCTAAATGTTTTGTTTTGACACCCTTTTTCCACCCTTTTCCTCTTTTTCATTATCACTACCAACTCAATAAAGGCAGTAAATCATAGATTTTGATAAGGTAACAACTCTTACATGTGTTATTTTTCATATGCATTAATGTTCCTTATTTTTATAATAAAGAGTGGATTAGTTACAAAATTAACATGATTCTACAACCATTTTATTTATCTTTGGCTACCTCCATTGTTTGCAAGGTCCTGATGCACTAATGAAGAAACTAAGAATATGGGTAGTTGAGGATCAATCCCTTCATGGATATCCTCCTATTCACTTGATGTAATTCATCGAAGGAATCACATAGTGACACAGGTCAACACGTAGCAGCAAGTGTCCAGGCACAACATGTTTTCTAGATTTTCTTTCCAAATAGAAAATCGACGAAAAAATGCTTTTCCTGTCTACCTTCATATTTGAATCAGGATTGAACAATAGACCTATATGCATAGAAGTATCAAGTAATTGAAAACACATTTTATATAAATGTATATCCTCTGTAAACGATATTAGGGAGGGTGTATTAGTTAATTGCTGAAGAAATTGTGAACCAAATGTTCGTTCTTTTATTAATTTGAAGTTACATTCCTGATTCAATGCATATGTGATTGTGAATCATACCTATTGACTATGGAGGCCCCCTGCGGACAATCAAGTTTTTTAGTTTATTTTCATTTCGTTGCTTTATGATTGTTTTCATTCAATTTCTTTTTGTTATCATTGCATTCTAGTTTAATTACTTCTTTATTTTCAGTATTTCATATAACTCATATTATCTCGTTTACCATTTCATATTTCATTATGCTTGCAGTCATTTAATAACTTAGTCCTTCAATGTTTTTTCGCTTCATTACAGGTAGCCTGTCCATGATTTCTAGAATTAGAATTTATATCACTCTATAGTTTGTAATTAGAGATTTCTTTCACACTCTTTAAGATCATAATTTGTATATATATATTTCATAGACAAGGTTTTGTTTGAATTCCAATACTCTGTTTCATAAGCATCAAGGTGTTTATATAGATTCGTAATTTTAGGATGAATAACATAAGACATTTTAGAATGATACTCAATTAGATATGATTTGCTAGATTAATCTAACAATAGATTAAATTTCATTTAATATAACAATAGCTTAACTTCAAAGTATTAATTTGTAGAAATCTAACTCTACTAAAAATCTAGATAACAACGAAAATCTCGAAACAAATATAACCATCATCATGCTAAACGAAACAATAGGTTTTTAGCATATATAGAGAACCTACACTTCATAAGTTTACCAACTTCATTCGATAATGTATGCTTGCAATTTAAGAACATTAAATTGACCTAGGGAGGTGTAAATAGAAGCCTTAAAAAAAATTCAAATAAAAATATGACATACATAGGGAAAGACACTCTAGAGGTAGGTTTGTAGGTCGAGGAAGAAGTTCAATTCCTACATCATCACTCACTCCACGATGACCACATAGTACCACACCACCCACACACTTGAATTCCATTCATAGCAGGCCAATGTAGACTTCCTGAAGTCTTAAGATACGAAATCCAATCTAAGGGTTCACCAACTTCATCAACAGAGGTTGTGATAGAAGAAGATCCTACATCTCCAACAACTAGAATAACTTTTCTATCTTCAACTGGAAAACAACTTCTAGCTCAAGGGTTATAAGTTCTTTCTAAGGAAGAAGAGGAAGAAACTTACTTCAAACCATTGATAGAGGAATGAGAAGAATTAGAATAAAAACTAGATAATCTTGTTGTAGAACTAGATATCTCTTCCGAGGAATCCATCATGGCTGAAGAAGGAGAAGGAGAAGTTCACAATGTCAATGGTGAACAACATAGGAATGGAGGAGGAGGAGGAGGAGGAGGAAACATAGGAGGTGGAAGAGGGGGTGGTAGAGGTAGAGGAAGAAGATATCCAAAGCCTTTTGGATTCCCCATCCTTGATGAGGATACAACATTAACAATGAAGAACATCTGACCCTCCATTCTCCCCAATTTTCATGGAATAAGAAGTGTACAACCAAAGAAATTTCTCTTTGAATTTGAAGTATTATGTACATCATATGACTATCTATATGATGGTCAAAAACTAAAATTTTTCCCTATCACCTTAAAGGATGCAACATTTAAATGATTTATGAGTTTAGAAATAGATTCTATAAGGACATGGGCACAAATGAAAGATGCATTCTTAGATAAATATAAGGATTATTGTATGCCTCATAATATCAAATATGTATTCTTCAAAATGTTAGAAAACAAAGATGACAATCTTGAAGACTTTATCGAGATATTTTTTTATAATATAAAAAGGGAAAAAATGAATAATCTGGATGAGGAAACTTTGAAAGCTCTATTACTCAAATCCACTAAATATTAGTGGATTGATCTTCTCAATCTGATGGGAAAAGGAGATATTTCACCCTTTGCAGATATACGTGATCTATTTGTACATATTTCAAGAGGTAAAGAAGGAACATGAAAAAGTTCAAGAGATCCTCTTTTATCAAGACTAAATACATTTACAGTTAGGATAGTAAGTAGGGTAGGAATAGGTAGTTTGCTTGATAACTTTAAAATAGGTATTTTAGGGAGTCTTAGTGAGAAAATTGACACGTTTAAAATAAAAAACAAGAATAAAGCCGAAAATGTTTCATTATCCATCTTTTGTCCTAGGTGTAGAAAGAAACATGCTCTAAGTGAATGCCATTTGGATTTAAAAAGCGTAGAAACATGTGTTATATGTGTGTAAAATCACACTAAAAAAGAATGTCCCTCTATACCAAGTCTTAAGGGTGTTTTTAGTGAAGAAGGAATGCCAAATCAGGTAGACCCCCTTACTTTATTTCCAAAATACCATGGACAAATCCTCAAACAAATCAAACTCAAGATTTTAATCCTCAACAATTTTCACAATCTTCACAAAATGATTGGAATCCACCTATGCCATGGAACCTTGGGCTCAACCACTACAATCTTGGAATCAAGGATGGAAAAATCCTTATGGAAGATATTCTCAATATCAACAATATCTACCATCTTATCCAAATTTTCCATCAAAATACTTCCCTCAAACCAACCAATTACCTCAAGCTCAAGCTCAAAATGCAAATCCATAACTTTCTTTACAATTTACGCAAATACCAAATCTATTATTTGTTCAATGATTTCCAAATCCAAACAATAAAACTTCACAACCTGTTTACAACTTAGAAGGACAAAATCCTCAATCCTATATGATAACTCCATTAAATCATTATAACGTTCAATTAAGGTCTGGTAGAGTATTAGAAAGGAAGAAACCATCAGTTGTTATTCAAGAAACATAAAAGAATTCTCAAAAAGATAATAATAACTCTCAAGAATAAATTTCCCTTCCTCAGAAAGAAAATATTGAAACAAAAAAAGTCTCATACATTCTAATAATACTCCTATTATAGAAAAAGCTTCAGTATCTATCTCAAGAACACCTTCTCTTCAAAGGATGAAAATCGATAAAAGAGAAGGAAAACAAATCATATTGCCCAATTATGATATGTTAGATGAATTGAAAAATGTTTATATAAAAATTCCTCTATTACACGCAATCAAATAAATACAAATTTTTTGCAAAAAAATTAAGGAATTGAGTACTAAAGGGTTAGGAAGAAAAATAAAAGAAATAAAAAGAAATCAATTAGTCAAGAAAATTTTAGATATTATGATGGGGAAGACAACAATTCAGAAATATTTATATCCATGAAGCCCCATTGTAAAAACACACATCAGTGGAACTAAAATACCAAACACTCTTATTGATCTAGGAGCATCCATAAACATAATGATCAAACAAACTTTGGATAAATTGAGGCTTCCTAATCTTCAATACACACTAACATTGCCACAATTAGCAAACAGGTCTGTAATTAAACTTGATGGTGTGATAGAAGATATATATGAATCCTTAGATTCTTGGGAATATCCTGTTAATTTCATGATTGTAACTCCCAAGAATAATTTAGGGTGACATCCATTAGTTTTAGGAAGACCATGGTTAGCTACAATTGATGCCTTTATCAGTTGTAGATCAGGAAAGATGTTTATCTCGGATGAAATCTCAACAAACAAATTTACATTGTACCCACCTGCAAAAAAAATGATAGAAGTAGAAAACGAAGAATGGATAGATGAAGGTAATTATATAAAACTAGTTTTCACTATTCCAGAAATAAATTAGGAGGAACAAATTTTAAATTCAATAGAAAATCATGAACCCTCTTTATATTGTGACGATAGTCCAAATTTTTAGGAACAATGTGATATCACAAGGAATTCCTTTCAAATATGGGTACATCGTCAGTATTGATATCATCAATGTGAACTATTCTAGAATAGCATTTGATCCCATTGTTTCTGATATGGAGAAGCGCTAAGAGAACAGGTATTGGGAAAGTGAGCACATCAAGCAACACCACTCGGAAATATCAGAGAATTATTTGTATCACATGAGTGGCAAAGGATGGAATGATGACCAAGACCAGATAAAGGCCCATGATACCTCGAATGAGCTCCATTCTCTCGACTATGGTGATGAAGATTATTTGAATGACCACGAGATATTTAACATTACTCATTGGCTCTTAGCTCTTTTTCCACTTGTTTATGTGAAGCCCCTTGATGGTTTCATTAGTTTGGTAGAGCTGGAGGACTAACATGTTCAGATTGTTATCAAGAGGTTTCTGTATCCCACTGATAGAGAGTTGGAGATCGTTGATGCCAACAAAGATTGGTTGGTCACACTCAAGGAATATGTTCTTCATCTTACAGATGAGGAATTAGCTAATAATAGCATCGAGTGTGGTGAACTTGGATGGGGGAAAGAACAATTTAATTGTGCTGCTGAGGATGGAAATGGAGCTTTGAATCTGAGTCTTATAATTCTTTTGAAACCTGGAGATAGTAAGAGTTATGACACCTAAAAGGATGGGGCAAACGTGTATATATACCCAATACATATTGGCATCCCGATAGTCAAATTATTTCTAGAAGCCATAAGGATTAATAACAATGTGATATGCCCATGGATATGATGGTGAGGGCTTGATGACTCAATAAGAGATTTTGTATTTGTATGGAACCTCATATTGATGGTAATCCAGTAAAATACGTAGAATCCTTATTTTGTCTAGGAATCTCTTAGCAATTCTAATGTTATATGCATGTTTAACCTCTGATCCAGATAATTAGGAGAAGATGTTGTGTTAGGCCCCTATACTACTAGTGTAACCCCTTATTGTTATTAGTACAACCCACTTATTATATTGATGTACCCATGTAGTGCCCATATTATTACTATTGTGCCCCATAGAAACCCACTATTGTTATTATTGTGCCCTTACATTATTATTGTTATGTCGGCTCCTGATGATTATGACCCCTTAGACTCCTATATATAGAAAGGAGGTATTTTCATTTCTATCATCCAAGAATTGTTCATTTATGTAATGTAAAGAGTTTGCCCCTCGAAGAGGCTGAATTCTAAGGCGTTGATCTATCTTTTCTATCTTTTCTTGAGCTGGTTTCATAACATTTGGTATCAGAGCTTTGGATTCTAGGGTTTCGCTGCTCCAAATAGGTCATCGTGGCATTTTCGCTATAACGTTTTTTCTGCGACATTGCAGAAGCTAAAAAAAAAACCCATTTTAGAAGACATCGCATTGAACCGTGGGTCTAAATTTCAGAGCTTTTCGTGATATATTTGCGGAGATATTATCTGAGGAGGTTGGTCTTTTTGGAGATTCTTGAATTACATTCCAGACATGTGACTTGGGGAAATCATCATAGCTTTCTCTCTGAGCATCAGATTGAAATTTTGTAATAAGGTACAGAAAGAGGGAAGACTTTAGTTTCTTGTATATATTTTTCAGTACCAAAGGTCGTAACAGTGACACGTGGCACTTCATACAAGTTTGCTCTTCTGGAAAGGTCTATAATCAGGTCATCTTGGGAGATTGTGCATAACTCCTTCTTGGAGAATCCAATTTGGATCAGACTGGTGGCATTGGAAAGAGGACGCAGAGGGCTACTACAAATCACAATTTTAGAACCTAAAGATCCGAAAGTACAGAGTTACAGTCATCTCAAGATCGAGCTCCTAAAATTGAGAAAAAGCAAGATGAGGAAGTTTGATGGCAAGGATCCTGTAAATTGGATACTTTAGATGGAGCAATATTTTGATCTACATGGTGTACCAATGTTACAAAAGGTATGTATTGCATCGTCATATTTTGAACCGGATCAATTTTTATGGTACGAAAGGCTTTGTTCTCGTAAACAACTTTTTACGTGGTCAATTTTCATGGAGGAAATGATAGCACGTTATAAGGATACAAAGAGAAACACCTTCTTTAGTGTAACACGACAACAATTGGAAAGAGCAAAAGGGCTTTGTGACATAGTGGAAAGAAAAATTATGGAAATTAGGAAGCATACCCCTCACAACTATAAAGATGGAAGTGTTGTTTCTCCTAGCCTTCCACAACCTACAAGGGTTACACTACAACAATTGGAAGAAAAAGGAGAAAAAGGGCTATGTTACAATTGTGATAGCAAATGCACTAAATGTCATAAGTGTGTTGAGAAGAAATTATTTTACATAGAATATGAAGAGGAGGAAGAAAAGGATCAAGAAACATCAAAAGAAGAGGATATATGCCAGGACCCCACCCCAGAGAAAGAAGAAATGAATCAAGCCATATCTTGTAACTCATTGGTCGAAATTACCACTCCTCAAACTATCAAGATAGAAGGACATCTCAAGAATAAAATGTTCAAGAAGTGAAAGATCACATCTAGCATCAAGAAATGAATCCGACCATATCTTGTAAAGGATTGGAAGAAATGACCACTCCTCAAACTCTAGAGATAGAAGGACATATCAAGAAGAAAAAGGTTCAAGCAGTGAAAGATCACATTGAGGATCAACAACAAGTTCTCCAACTTTTAAAGGATAATGCCACTTCAGTGCAAAATCAAACGAAACAACAGGTAGATCAACATCATAGTGAAAAATGTTTTGATGTAGGTGATTGGGTATTTTTACTGCGACATCTCAAGCAAGATATTTATGAGAAGGAAATTTTGGCAATACTACACACACTTAAAAAATGGTGACCTTACCATATGGGAAGACTCTTCAAGGTAAAAGTGGATCATGATAGTCTTAAATACTTTCTAGAACAACTATTATCTTTAGAAGAATAGAAAAAATGTGTCACAAATATGTTGGGTTATGACTTTGACATCATCTATAGAAAATAGATGCAAAGTTTTGTTGCAGATGCACTCTCAAGAAAGGATGAGGATGTGGAAGCATTGTTTTGTGCTACTTCTATTATCCAACCATATTGGATAAATGAAGCAAGTGATACATGGAAGAAGGATGAAGAAGTATGGCCACTTATTCAAAAGTTGCAAAAGATCCCATTCAAACAATATTGCCAGAAATTGAAGAGCAAGGAAAAATCATATTGGAACCTGGAGCAGTCACAGAAGCAAGAACACGACAACTACGAAATCGATCATTTTCAGAGTATCTCATCAAGTGGAAGAACTTACCCGCTGAAGATTCCACATGGGAGGACAAGAATTTTATACAGAAGCATCAAGAACTACTCAAGCATTGAGGAAAACACTTTTTGAATAGAGGGGGCATGTTAGGCCTATACTACTAGTGTAACCCATATTGTTATTAGTACAACCTACTTATTATATTAATGTACCCATGTAGTGCCCATATTGTTACTATTGTGCCCCATAGAAGCCCACTATTGTTATTATTGTGTCCTTACATTATTACTGTTATGTCAGCTGTGATTATGTTATGACCCCTTAGACTCCTATATATAGAAAGGAGGTCTTTTCATTTGTATTATCCAAGAATTGTTCATTTATGTAATGTAAAGGTGGTTTCCCCCTCGAAGAGGCTGAATTCTAAGGCATTGATCTATCTTTTCTATCTTTTCTTGAGTTGGTTTCATAACATTGCAACTTGTATAGAGTTCCAGTCCAAACTCCCTGGATCAATCCCAGTGCTCCCCAAACCATCTTGCAAGTATCCTTCTCGAACACTATTTTTACACCTGCAACATCCAACATGCTTATGGAAATCAGATTTTTGGACATTGCAAGAATATGCGGAACACCTAGAAGTGTTATAACCCTTCCACCTTGCAACTTCAACTTTACTTTTCCGCGACCAATGATTCTAGCCTTCTTTCCATCCCCCAAGAAGACATCACCACCATCGTATTTCTCATACTCACAGAACCACTATCTATGGGGAGTGAAGTGGAAGGATGCACATGAGGCAATCAACCATGCCTCATGATATACATGTATACTGTAAAAATTTTTGTTTTCCCACCCCGGTTTTCAGTTTCTCCTTATTTCTCCCATGTAGTTAAATGCCCTTTCCCATAATCATACATTCAACAAGCTGAAAAAAATAAATTTGCTGAAAACACAAATTCTGGAAATTTTACAGAATGCTGGAAATTACAGAAATAAAAATCAGCAGTAATAAACATCCATTAAAACACATTAAAACACTGATATTTTTGGTCAATGTGACCCTCGAAAAACCCCCTAAAACTCTTGGGGAAAACCAATTTGAGAGCTCTTCTTTATTTCTGAAAAAAACCTTTTTACAGTAAGAAAATATTCAGCAAAAATCAGCAAGCAAACTTTTACAACTTCTCTCAGCCTTGCTGAAAAACTTCCCTGTTGAAACTTCGCTGTTGTTACTCCACTGCTGAAACTCCGCTGCTGATACTCCGCAGCTCACTGTCCAGAAATCTCCCTTGCTCTCTTGCTCTCCTTCTGTCAATCTGCTCATGAAAGAATTGAATCAAATGTGATCTTTTCCTCCTTTTCCTCCCTTAATATAACTCCAAGTGACTTTTGGGTGATCTATATCCAATGGCTGAAATAGATTTAGATCAATCGCTGAGATTAAATGCACATTTAAATCTCACTTTCTATTTTTTAATTCACCCACTTTAATAAATACCCACTTAGTCATTTATTTCCAAAGTCACTTTTCCTTTCTAATTTTTCATTGACTTTATAAAAGTCACTTTAAAATTAGACTTAGTAACTTTATCACTTAAAGTCACTTTTAAGTTAGATTTAACTTTATAAAATTATAAAGTCACTTTAGGAGAAAAATCAAAATCTTTTGGACACTTTTCCCTAGGCCAAAGATCAAAGCCTAAGGGAACCACCTGTCCTCCGGTACCAAATTTCAACACTCCCTCTTACCGAGGAAGGTGTTCCTCACCACACCCATCTTGTCTCTGAAGTAAACATGCTTGCCCCGTGGTAAGGCTTTGATAAGAATGTCTGCTTCCTGCTCATCAGTGGAAATATACTCAAGCTTCACAACTACCTTCTGAACATAGTCTCTGATGAAATGATATCTGATCCCGATATGCTTTGACCTCTCATGAAATATTGGATTCTCCGTGAGTTTAATGCAACTCTGGTTATCACAGTAAATCACTGAAGGTCTCAATGGCTGACCAAATAAGCCAAACAACATCTTACGAAGCCAGATGGCCTCACAACTAGCTAGATTGGCTGCCATATACTCTGCTTCTGCTGAACTCAGTGCTACTGACTGCTACTTCTGGCTGAACCATGATACTACTGCTGAACCCAACCCGAAACAGCACCCTGAAGTGCTCTTCCTATCAGAAGCACAACCTGCCCAATCAGAATCAGTGTATCCTACCAATCTCACT
>APFE030330167.1:0-27512 GCA_000404065.3 Pinus taeda
TTAGGCCTTCCCCATGATGTCTTTTTATACCAACTCCAAGGTAGTTTTTTTAGTTAGGAATTGGTTGGGGACAGTTGAGGCCACGGGCACTAACAGGTGATCAGCAGGTAAAACCTGCGATCTCCGCCCGAAAATAAGGAATTTTTATATTTTTTAAGTGTTTTAATACATATACGCGGGTTAGGTATGTATAAACCCGCGTATACACGCGTTTAACTCAGGGCAATGTCGCGTACAGGGAATAAAACACTGTTTTTTAGATATATGACCAGGTCTGGAAGGAGGGGTTGCCCTAGGCCATGGCTGTAGCATCACAAACCATACTGGTGAGATTTGGAGCTATAACATTCGCAGTCTCCATGGGCCTCGGTCAACGCGCTTTGACCGAGGTCCTCATCTTTACACGTTGGCTGCCATTGCTACTGGTTTAGGGGTGCTTTTGATCATGGTTCTAAATTCTTAGATATTTGTCCCAACTAGATACAGTCATGGTTCTTTGACATCTTTTCTGGATATAATTCGGATCACAACCTTCCCACTGAAAAAGATTTTGGACCATCAAAATTTGGTTTTCTTTCAAGCATCGACTAAGTGAGGATATTGTTGTCTCACTTGTCCAATCTCAATCCACTTTGCATTTCTCAGCTTCAAACCTTTGAGTCCAATTCTGAGGTACTCAACATCTCGTCTACACGTCGTCCTCACCTTCCTATCCAAGACCGTGTCTTCCTGCAATTCATTAAGATATTTAGGTGGCAGGTCATCAATAGAAGGCAATTGACTTTGCTCTTCAAGATCCTCAATCATTGAAGGTTCAAACAATCTCAAGTAATCTGCATTTACAACTGAGAAGATGTGCATGTAAGCTGGTAGATCAAGGCGAAAATCATTTTCACCAATCTTCTCAAGTATCCTAAAAGGTCCATACCTGATAGGCTTTAGCTTTTTACCTTCACCTTGCATCTTGTCCTTGCTGATATACATTTGACCTAGTCTCCAACTTGAAAACTATGCTCCATCCGATGCTTGTCATGCCTAGCCTTGTATTTGGCTTGGGTCTTTTCCATCTGTTCCTGTACTGCCTGGTGGATCTCCTGGATTTGTACAATGAACCTAATTTCCTTGTCCACATCACTGTGTCCATCAACCATGGTATCTTTACCAAAGACAAAATCCAAAAGTGACCTTGGTATGAAACCAAAATAGGTCTCAAAAGGAGATCTCTAAGTAGAAGAGTGTTTGGCTCTGTTGTAAGCATGTTGAACATAACACAAATGTTCATCCCAAAGCTTAGGATGTTTGTTGCAATATCCCCTGAGAAACTGGATCACTGTCTTGTTAACTACTTTTGTTTGGCCATCAGTTTGTGGATGAAAAGTTTTGCTTTTCTTCAGTTGGGTGTCCATCAGTTCCCACAAACTCGACCAAAACTTCCCCACAAATCGGGTGTCTCGATTAGATACAATAGAAGTGGGTAATCCAAAATGAACCCATACATGTTCAAAGAATAATTTTGTAGTTTATTCAGCTGTAATATGTTTATTACAAGGTATCAAAATACACATTTTACTGAACCTATCCACAAACACATATAGATAATCAAGACCTTTCCTATATTTAGGCAATCCTCCAACAAAATCCATGGAAACACTTTCCCAAGGGTGAGAAGGAACTGGTAAAGGAGTGTACAAGCCTAGTTTTCTATTGTTGGGCTTGCTTTTAGCACACAGAGTACACCCTCTTACATATCTAGAAATTGTCTCATTGATGTTCGGCCAATAGCAGAATCTTTGCAGCTGTGCAACTGTTTTACTTACCCCAAAGTGACCTGATATGAGAGAAGTGTGTGCCTCTCTAATTATCTTTACTCTCTCTATTTGTGGAATGCATAGTTTCCCACAATGATCTAAGAGTCATTCCTTCACATGATAGTCCAATTCTTCTACCTTTTTTCCTTGACTCAACGTTGCATATACATCTTTAAAGTCCATATCCTAAGCATATTGTTCTATGTAGCTTTCATGTAGCACAAAATTATGCTCAAGTATGGTAGATGCATTTATAATGGATCTAGATAACATGTTTGCAACTTTGTTGTGTATCCCCTTTTTATATCTGATGACCAGATGAAACTGTTATAGAAAACCCATCCATCTGTAATGTCTTGACTATTGCATATTAGTTTGGGAGTGTAGATATTGAAGTGGTTGATGGTCAGTATGTATTACTATCTCTTTGCCCATTAAGTAATGTTTCCACTTTTTCACACTCTGAACTAATGCTTACAATTCTTTATCATATATAGGATAGTTAACTACTGCAGGATTAAAGGTCTCAGAATGATAACATATGGGTTTACCGTGCTGTGTCAACACTGCTCCCATGGCATAGTCACTGGCATCTGTTTCAATTTCAAACAGTCTTTATAGATCAGGCAGTGCTAATACAGGTGTTGTACTGATCTTTTCTTTCAAAGTGTCGAATGCTTTCTGATGTTTTCCTCCCCACTGAAACACCTTGTTCAATCCTGTCAAAGCATGTAAGGGAGCTGCAATTGAGGAAAAATTAGAAATGAAATTCCTCCAATATTGTGTTGCTCCTAAGAAGCTTCTCACTTCTGTAACAGAATTGGGTTTAGGCCAATTTACAATGACTGCCACTTTAGAGGGATCTATTTTCAATTCACCATTCCCTACTATATGACCCAAATAATTTAGAGATGTTTTGCCAAATTCACATTTTGAGAGTTTAACATAAAGTTTTTTCCCTTTCAAAACATCTAATGTCTGCTTAACATGCTTTAAGGGTTCTTCCCACGTTTACTAAAGTCATAAAATCATCCAGATACACAATAAAATCATCAAGAAAGGTTGAGTACATCATTCATTAATCTCATGAAAGTAGTAGGAGCATTGGTCAAGCCAAAAGGCATAACCAACCACTCATACAATCCCTGCTTTGTTTTGAAAGCAGTCTTCCATGCATCTTGCTCTGCAACTCTGACCTGATGGTATCCACTGTGCAAATCCATCTTGGTGAAATAAACAACTTCCTTCAATTAATCTAGAAGATCATCTATGCGAGGAAGGGGATAACGATTTTTTATTGTTATCTTATTCAATGCTCGGTAGTCAACGCACATTCTCCATGAACTATCTTTCTTTCTCACCAAAACGATTTGTGACCCACATGGTGATGTGTTAGGCTTGATTAACCCCTTCTCGAGCAACTCCTGCACCTACTTCTTGATTTCACCATTCTCTAAAGCAGACAACCTATGCATCCCAATGTTAGGCAATGGAACATCTTGCTGCAAAATAATATCATGTACTATTTCCTTTTTGGGTGGTAAACCATTAGGTTCCTGAAACAGGACATCATACTCTGAAACAATGTTTTCTATATCAGCTTGCTGTTGAGCATTACAACCCTCAAATACATTGGTTCTATCAAGTTTCTTTTCCTTTACAACCATTAGTAGGAATTGTTTGCATGAATTTATCATTCTTTTCATCTGCTAAGAATTTATGAGAGTATAATTATTCTTGAGCTTGTGAGCTTTTACAAAGTATTTGATTCCATCTTTAACAAGTAGATACTTGTTCTCAGCTCTATAGAAAATAGCCTTTCTATCATACAAGTAAGGACTTCCTAAAACAATTCCACATATATCCAAAGGAATTATGTCTAACTCAACCTCATCTACAAATGCTGACCCAAAAGAAAACTTAAGTTTTCACTGTCTAGTCACTTGTAGTTGTGCTTTATCATTCAACCATCCTAATGGGTATGGTTTCTTGTGAGGTGTAGTTGCTAATCCCAATTTCTTTACAATTGCTTCAGAAATCAAATTTACTTGTGAGCCACTGTCAAACAAAGTATCAATCTTTTTATATTTGGAAACAACTCGAATATGGAAAAGCTCATGTCTTTTTCTCTCATGTTCTTCATCAATAATAGATTGAACAGAATTACTAGTAGATGCTTTAGAGTTCTTACCTTTTATACCTATGGCTGCAATGATTCTTTCATCTCCCGAGTCTGGCCCCAAATCTTTCTGAATAGTTGCAACAGCATTCTTCTTCTTTCCCTGAGACTTCTTAAGTCTCATCTCTGGATGCAGAATCCAACAATGCTCATCAGCATGCCCCTCCTTTCCACAATGACTGCATGAAGCTTTACTTTTTTGTGCATTGTTCGCCTTCCTTGCTTTCCACTTCTTCTTTCTTTTCTCCTTATTCTTGCTTGCAGTGGGTTGGGATGGTCCCCGACCTCTGGATTTCCATTCTTTCTTCTAGCTTCTAGATGAGTAGCTTGTACAGATACCTCATCTATACTAGTGGGATTAAACATGAGGATGGTATGCCTCATGTAGCTGTGTAGACCAAAAATGTACTTCAAAAGAGTCTCTAGTGAGTCTAATGAGATCCCTAGAATTAATGCTCTCTTTCTAAATTCTTGAGTGTACCCTTGCACACTTTTCCCTTTCAACTGCCGAAGAGTTTGCCAACTCATCATTGCTTGTTGCATGTAGGCCAATGGATAGAACTGCTTCTTGATTGTAGAAACAAAGTCACTCTAGACAGAGATAGCCTTACCATGTCTTTTCATGTCAACTTGGGTTCTGCCTTCCCACCAAACCAAGGCAGTGCCTCCTAGGCATAGCCTTGCTAGCTAAATTTTTCTCTTGTCTGAATCGATGTTTTGTACTCTGCAATACACATCAATTTGTCTAATCCAATTGTCCAACTTTTCAGCATTTAACTCTCCATCATATATAGGAAAGTCAAATTTAACATCTAGCTTGATAAAAGATGCTTTCTTATTATGCACAGGACTATTAGGAGGTGTGAGGAAGTTTTCGTCTTTCCCTTTTCCTTTTGAGTGGTCATGGGAATGAGACTTATCTTCTTCTTTGTCTTGCTCAGAACCTGATGAATCTTCATCCTTATGCTTTCTAAAGTCCCTATACATTTCTTCTACCATAGACTTTATAGCTAGGAAACTTTCTATGAATTGAGGGTCTGGCCCCACAAAACCTTCCTCTAACATTGTCTTCTGAGGATAGACTCTCCTAATTTCAGGATTAGTTTCGACCAACTCTCCTTCTCCTAATTTGAGCATTGATCTAGTGAGCATTCAACCACTAAACCAACAAAATCTTGTCTAACCTTACAACCCAGAGCTCTGATACCACTTGATATGATAATCACCCTACGAGTGACCTCAGTTAAAGATTTATTAAATGAAGGTATTACATACTCATGTTTTGGTGTGTGTATATGTTATTTAGGCAATAGATCGATCATATTGAAAATACATAGACACTTGAAATGGAAAACAACAGATAAATACAGTAAGAAAATACAAGAACACAAGAAATCAATAAGGAGTTCACCCTATCCTCCAAGGCTACATCTCTAGTCTAGCTCTCAGTGGTGGCCTTCTTTTATTGTGTCTTGAAGCAGAGAATTACAATGAAGGAGCTCAATATGAGTCTCCTGAAACAGATGGGCTTGGTAGGGTGGTTATTGGATTCCCCAAGCCACTAGAGTACACAGACTCTTTTCCTTGCCACCTCCTTAACCTCTCTGGTCTAACAGATCCTCTTAGGGATGGCTCAAATTTCTCAAGCTCTCTGGTGCTCGACACAACCTTTGGTCAACTCAGCCCTCTGTCTTCTTTCTGATTTTTTCTTCACTAATTCTTCTCTTCTTTGTCTTCTATCTTCGGTGTTCCTCTCTGGGTGTGTCCTTTTTGTTCTTTATTCATGGATTTAAAGCCATTCAGGCTCATGGCAGTTTGATTCCTCTTCCCCTCCATTCATTCTCTTGTTACAGCTTCACTTGGAGTTCCCTGTTTCGAGGTCATCATTGGGCTCATAGGGAGTGTCCACTTGTCCTCCTACAAACTGCGCCAACCTGCTTCGTCGGTTCAATTCTTTGGTTACTTCATGGAATGAGTCTTCCACCACCTTGGTGTTCAAAGTGAACCTCATATTCTTCTAAATGGCAGCTTATTCCCTCGTTAAATCCAATCTTACCGTCGGGCACAATATCAACCGTCAGATTTGGATCCCCCAGATCCAACACCATCCACTCATTTCACGTAGTGGACTTGCTCGTCCGTCAGCACGCGATGAGCAACAATTTTCTCTCTCCTCCACTTGCCACACATTGGGCGCTGAGTGGAATCACTCCACTTCCCCCAAAACTGCATACCACCCATGGATGCCTCTGATCAATACCGCCAGTTTTGGAGCAGGTCCCGCCTTTAGCTCTTAGCCTTTTGTCCCACGGTTTTCCCGGCTCCCACGTAACCGAGCGCTCATGGCCTCTTCTTCTTGAGGGTTTTTGAAGCACTAATCATGCATCAAAAACTCCCTCCGTTTTCTGATCCAAGCTCCCCAGGGGCTAGTTTCGCGTCCCGCACAGTCTCCATGGGCCTCGGTCAGCGCGCTTTGACCGAGGTCCTCGTCGTTCCATGCTGCCTAATAACTGCCACATTTTTAGAGGTGTTTTTGATTGTTGCTCTCAATTCTTTGAAGTCTATCCCAACCTAGTACAACCATGGTTCTTTCGTTTATTCTTCATGGATCTAATTTGGATCATTTCCCTTTTTATCCTATTTTCCTTCATATTTGCACTCTTAACTAAGTTACTTCATATCCTAAATCGTACAGGTATACCTATATTCATGTCTTGATGAATTAATTAATCATTGAAGCATAGTCTAGGGGATTATGACCAAAACTCTTGCTAAACTTCATCTTATGTGCATATTTCCAAGTCAAATGGTTAAGTTTAAACATCGAGCTGGTAGAACTATTATCGAACTGCAATTGTAAGGGCGGAATTGATCCATACTTACTCTTTCTATCATTTGTATTTAGTTTTGGGCTTATTACAACCTTTATGTAATCATAGGAAACATTTACCTTAATCTCAAGAATTGTTTTTGTATAAGATAGGATAGAGAGTTTGAAACATGGGGTTGGCATTCGAGAGAGTTAAGCTTTGTAACAGTGACTTTTATATGAATGAAATTTATTCCTTTCTGATCTTTCTCTAATTTCGTGAGTTCATCACGGCCCTGATCAAGGATTTGGGCCCACTCTCTTGATCAAGTGTTATTGAGATAGTGTGTGCTTAGTTTCTTTTCCATGTATGTATTTCTTTTCCTCGCTGTGATGGTTTGATGTAAATGTTGTGAATCGAATTGTTGTTACAGTTAATTATTGTTGTCAATTCTATTTTCTGTTATAGTTAATTATTGTTGTCATTTCCATTTGTTGTTACAGACATTTATTGTTTTTTAATGAATCCTTGGCCAATTCTGGGTTGTGCAATTGTCCCTATATATACATTGTGTGTTAGCCTTGCAATAACTAGTAGATCTCGGATTGATAATTAATGTGGGAAAGGGTTGAATAGTATTGTTCACACTTGGACACTAATAAGGTCTTCACACTCATGGTTGTAAGTACCTAGAAGCACTTTAGTCCAAAGAAAGAAATCCTACAGGATCCCCCATGACACTTACATTACAGGTTGGTTCCAACCCTCTTGGCTTGGCCCATGTTGATGCTTTGTGTCTTTCTCTGAAGCATCCACCGGAGGACAAGCATCCTTCGAGCCTCCAACTAGCTTCCCCTGAGCACCTAGGGTTGACTCGGGGGTAGCTTTGGGGTCAAGGACCGAATGATCTAACATTCATTTTACCTTAGCTTTGAAAATGTCATTCTCTATATTTGCATTGCCTCCGTCACTCGATCCAAGTAGAAGATCATTAAACTTGATGAAATTCCTATCGTATGAGCCCCATGTTAACCCTAAAATCCCTTATTAATCCCTAGATATTGAATGATTACATTTTTCTTGTTATATTTTTCTATGGGATAGAACCCCTCATGGTCCCATTTTATTATAAGTGTACCCCTTGTCTCCTATATGTATTAATGAGATATACTTTTAAAATTATCAAATATTGGCTTGTACATTGTATTCATTATCAAATGAGGATTCCCCCTAAAAGAGGATTGTAATTATTGGTTTCTTATCCATTTTAAGGTGCAAGGTTCATAACATTTGGTATCAGATCTCACGATCATAGGGTTTTGTTTCTTCAAAGAATTTATTGATGAATTTTCACTGTAATCTTTTTCTAGGAGGTTTTATATGGTGAAAATTGAAAAATATTGAGGAGCAATCTTAGTAAATATATAATTTAAATTCTAGGTCTTGCTTCGCTACATTTTTGGAAATATTCTACAAAGAAATTGGGGTTCCTAAATTCTCCTTAAATTAGTCTCAAATAGGTCATTTTGAAATTTTCTCTATAACTCTTTTCTAGGGGGTTTCAAACCATGAAACTTGGGACAAATTGGGGAAAATTGTGAGAACTTATGGTTAATATTCTAGATCTTGGTTCGCTATAATCTTGGATATATGCTCTAAGTAAGTTTGGGTTCATGAATGCTCCTCAAATCAATTTCAAACAAGTTAGTTTGGAATTTTCTCAATAACATTCTTTCTGTGAGATTCCAAAAAGTGAAAATTGGAACATATTAAGGATAAATATTGGGAACATTGGTTTAAATTTCATAATTTGGTTTGCTATACTTTCAAAGTTATACCCTAAGGTAGTTAGGGTTTTTGAGCAACCTTGAAATAAATTTTGAGCATGTCAACGTGGTATTTTTACCATATCTTATTTTTTGGGGCTTTTCAAATTGTAAAATAATTAGGGATTTCAAGAGACATATAAAATTACCTCATGTATGAATTTCATAATTATATTTGAATTATTGGACTCATGGAAAGCTATACAAGTTTTATAGTGGGAAGTGGCCAAAAATCAACAAGTTTTTAGAAAGTTACTATAACTTTCACTTGCCACATCAAATTATAGTCATACTTGTGGAATTGTAGACAATACATATCAGAGTATTAAAGTTTTAGATATTGAAGGACTCAAATCTCATAGGTATATCAAGAAAAACTTCAGTCATCTAGGTATTCTACAAATTAAGTTTTTAAATGCACATAGCTTACAAATGATATAATTGTCAATTATAAGATCCCTTATTTTTTTGGTGATTGAAAGTTGTGATAAATAGGAGTACTATTATTATTTTTTGACATGCCTCCAAGGAAGACTACTACACCAATTAAACCTGTGTAAGGCTTATCCTTGACTCATATAGAAAGAGAATACTAAGAATTTAGGTTATTTCAATTAGAGAAGAGAGTTAATACAATGCAAAGTAGTATATTATAAAGGTGGATTTATTTGGTTCTCAAGAAAAACTTTAAAAAGGAACAGAAAAGAAGATGAATGAAGCTAAGTAATAGAAAAGAAGATGAATGAAAATAATGAATAAATAAAAAATAATATTAATTAAAATAAGGAAGTAATACAAGAATCCGTGAATTCCAGGAAAATGTTCTCTTGGAAGGCTTCCTAAAAGGGATACTGAGATCCGAGGAAATAATGAGAACATGGAGAACCATTGTGCTAAAAATAAATATCCTATGGGAAATATTTTATCACAATTGGAGAGAACAAATATTGAATCAAAGATCCATAATCTTGAATTTTCAATCCATGATCCACATCACCAGGGATTCAAGTCAACACCAAGGAACTACTACATTTCGAGTATTTATATGAATAATTTTGATGGTAATGATCCTATAACATGGATATTTCAAATGGAGCAATACTTTTATCTACACCAAGCAACAACTTTACAAAAGGTAAATATTACATCCATATTTTTAAAACAATTCCAACATGTATGGTATCAATGGATTAGTGAAAGGAAAAAGGATTTACTTATATATTGGTCCATTTTTACAGAGGAATTGACTACCCATTATGGGAATATTAAGAGCAACACATTGTTTATTCATTGGTAAATATTCCACAGAAAAGTATCCTTACAGAGCACATTCAAAATTCCAAAAGTTGAGTATCAAGGTAAAGAATATTTGAAAGGAAAAATTGTTAGACCTATTTATGATAACTTTAAAGGAAAAGATCCAACATGAAGTGTGTTTCTTTGAACCTAAATATCTAGAGCATGATTTCAAACTGGAAACGAAAATTGAAAGTAAAATATGGCCAATAGAAAACTAGTCACTAATAACTATAGAGAAAATAATGCACCCTCTCCTAAACCAACATTTTTTACCCCTCCACAAATGGATGAAAGAAGAGAAGAGGGACTAGATTTCAAATGTGAAAAAAAATATAGTAACATGCATAAATGTAGTGAGAATAAATTGTTCTTCCTAGACTATGAAGATGAAGAAGATCAATAAGTGAAAATTTCATCAAATCTAGATCTAGAAGAGAATACTCCAACATTCTCTTATCATAAGTTGGCCGGAATGAATACTCCAAAAATCTTCAAGTTAGAAGGATATCTATGTTTCTTTGCATCTAATAATCATACATAATGGGTCAAATGGTTTCCATTAGTGAAATGGTGGTACAACACATCATTCCATACCTCATCAAAATTGTCACCTTCTATGACACTTTATGTATATCATCCTCTATCCATCACATCACCCTTGAAAGGGACTATAATGGCTCAAGAAGTAGAGAACCACATATAGAACCAACAAGAGGTTCTAAACTATTGAAAGAAAACTTAGATATGGCACAAAATAGGATGAGACAGAAAGCAGCTTAACATTATGGTGAAAGGGAATTTGAAGTGCGGGATTAGGTATTTGTGAGGCTAACCACATAAGTAGATGTCTCTTAAGGAAGAAAGGAAGGAAAATAAATTAGCCTTAAGGTATTATGGGCCCTATCACGTGTTGCAAAGGATTGGAAGTATGCCTTACAAATTGGAGTTTCCTCCATCTTCACATGTACATCTTGTTTTCCATGTTTCTTACTTAAAGAATGTAATTGGTGACAAGATCCCAATCCAAACTATTCTACTATAAATTAATGAAGAATGGAAAATAATACTATAACTAATAAAATCTTGGAAACAAGGACAAATCAATTGAGAAATATAGAAATTGATTGAGTACCTCATAAAATGGAAGAACCTACCAGTGGAATAAGCTACATGTGAAGATGAGTCGTTCATGCATAGGCGCCCATAGATAGTCAAGCGTTGAGCACAACACTTTATTGAATGGGAGAGGCATTTTAAGTCCTATACAAGCCACATCTTAACTCTAAAACCCCTTATTAAGCCCTAGATATTGAGTGATTACATATCTATTGTTATATTGTTATATAGTCTAGAATTCCTCATGGTCCTATTTTATGTACTCGTTGTCTCCTATATATATACCAAGGAGGCCTAGTGTTATAATCATCAAATATTTTCTTGTATTGATCTAAGTGGATATTGGTGGCCACCTGTCTATTCCATTTGGACCCCCAACATTATTTCCTTTCATTTTCCTAGTTTCTAGCATAGTTACTATTTTTGTCATTTTTCCAGGTCCTAAAATTTTGGAGCTGTTTTAAGGTCCAAAAAGACGTTTTCTGGGAAAGAAAAGAAATAACGTATTATCCAAATGGAGATTGTATGCTAAATTTATGACCTTGGGAAGTTAGTGGTCTAACTTATTGCGACAAGGCCCACAAACTTTTGGTGCTTCATCTCTTAGGGTTAGGTTTTTGGATTGTTAGGGCTTTCAGGAATAAAAAGGCCTCCGAGAATTATTGTAACATAGTTTAGAAGGCATGTGGCCATCACATCTCTTCTTAGATATAGCTACCATCACCTAAGCTAGTTTTTTTTTCCATTTTACATGTAAACAGTTTTTAGTATTTGTTATTAATGAATTGAAGTCCAGTTTTCGTTGTAGCTCTTTATTTTTGTTTAAATATGTATTTCATTTAGTGCCTACATAAATTTGGATCATGTACATTGTATTCATTATAAAATGAGGTTCCCTCTTGAAGAGGACTATAATTATTGGTTTCTTATCATTTTTAAGGCAGAAGGTTCATAACATCAAAATATGTAATGAATAATAAAAAAGTAGAATGCTTTATATAGTTGGAATATATATTCTTAGAAATTTTAATGGAAATGCTACATGATCCTTCCATATTGACATCTAAGGATGAACATTATTGTTTAAAACAAATAGTGCCCACATGGCTGAGTAAATGGATCTCATCTTTGCAAATGATTAGCACCATTAATTTCTAATGAAAGCTTAACATTATGAGGTTCATCTCTAAAGATGAGGAATTTTTCCTCAATATATTCAAATACATAACCATATACTATCATCCACATAGCACCAACTTGATTCCTCCTTTTCTATTAAATTTAATTATCAAGTTACAACCATCTGAGAGATTTGTTAGGTGGCATCAACTTGTCATACGGGAAACCAAGTCTATTGGCCACCTAACAATATGGAGTGCCATCCAAAACCCAAATAGTTTGATCCTTCCTTTCCAAGCTATGTAATATTGTATGTCCATATATATTTTCCTATTTAACTATGAACTAATATAATTGTAATTACAGCTGAAAGTAAATGCTATATGCATCAAAAACTAATATAAGAGACCTTGGCTCATTGATCTGCATCCTCTTTTGAGGCAAGATCCACTGGTGTTGGGTCTTTAACAATCGACCCCAAAAGATCATCTACTAGCAAGATAGAAGGAAATTGTTTCTCAATCTGTTGGAGGCGACCATCTAGATTATGCAACTTAAACATGATTTTCTAAAATTCCCTTTTGTAGTCCGGGAATGTATGCACTACAGTGGCCATGTTCAAAGAAATTTTTTTTAGGGCCTCGACCGAGGTTCCTTTCATGGGCAAGTAAAGGAAGAGGGTGTGTTTGAACCGTCTTATTCTTCTGTGGGTGTGGCTGGGATCTAGTACTAAGACCCGCCAATCCTCAACTTCAATTTCCATGGAGTCTTCCTTTCGATTAAGGTCAGCCTCCCATTTTTCTATGAGTTGTCGATTTTCCTCGTTGACGCCCTCATGGTATGCTTCCACCACTTCATTGATAATGTTCACCATCATCTTGAGGCCTCTCATCTTGCCTCCTAGATTACGAGACTCCCCTTCCTCATATTTTCCTCTAACTTTTCTTCTTTTGCCTCGACCGTGCAGAGTTGGGTTGCGTGTGCTTGGCGTTGCCCGTACCATCTTAACTTGCCCCCAATAATATACTCTATGGCAGTGGAAGTGTTTTGATGGATTGAGCCACCTGCTTGTAGGATACCTGAGACTGGTTCCTTCCAATTTACCTGTAGACAATCCACCTGACATCCATAAAATCCAGACGTGTTTTTCACCATCCAAATTAGGTTCAAAACCATTTTTAATTTGATTTCTAGAGACAACACTAACAAATTCAGACACTGCATTGTTATTGTCAGGCTCCTAGCCCTATAAATTTCCCCTATAATGCAAGAAATTACTCATCTCTCCCTTAGCCCTGTTGTTGCACAAAAATTGTCACTTTGACTTTCTGCAATCTGCGTGAGTCCATCACCACTCATAATTTCCTCCTTTACAAGTCTTAAGCCTCAATTCTTCATATCAAGCCTTGAAAATAAGATAAAACCCTCAAAAGTCTCTAAAACTCTGGTTCTGCACTTTCTCTTAGCATTTCCTGCGGTCCCACACCTAATGGTGATGTCCCCTGCGTACCTGACCGCTCTATCTCTGTGTTATGGGTGTAGACCCCTGTAAAAGTTAAACAGGCACAGTTATATTCTTAAAAACTCACTTTGAGTCATTTCTGGAAGCTTCTGGAAGGAATCTTATGGTGGCAAGTTCGCTCTTGTAAGGTTCATGTATCCCATACCTTAAGGAGATAACCCCTTGAGGTGAGGAGCTTATCCCTTTGAAGAATGACTCTATCCCTTAATAGGTGGACTTGTAACCTCCTTCCTTTGCACTATAAAATGAAGCATTGGTCCGGTTACTTGGGAGGTTGAAAGCTGAATATTTTTGAGGTGAAATGCTTTTGGAACTTAGTCTTCCTAATTGAGCTTTTGTGAGGAGAGATTACATACCCCTTTGAACTCATTTGGAAGAGTGTGAGGCTTGTCAAAGTAAAGGAGATTCATGTTTCAGACCCTGGGAAGAGCTTGTACAACATCAAGGCACCAAAGGTCGTAAGGTTCTTCTATTTCAAAGTTAATACAAATAAGTTTATTTTTCTCAATAAGTTGTGTTTTATGGTTTATTTTATGGATTCCTTGATCACCATAATGAACATGATTTATTATATTAGCTATACAAGTGTTATTTGATGTGTGCTTGTTTGTGATTGCAGGTTCTCAAAAGGAAATTCTTTCGGGCAATTGAAGGATGGCTGCTACAAACTAGCGTTGGACTTAAGGTAGGCTCTAAACACCTCTATAATTTTTATTAATGAATCGTAAAATGTTTAGAGAAAGATAGATTTTCTTGTCCTGCTTGTTGCTAGATAACTTTTGATACTAGGGAGATCGGCCTTATCCATAGGATCGATTTATCCGGCCAACAAATTGGCGACTCCGCTAGGGAACTGAATTTGTTTTTTGGTTCTCCTTTGTCTTTGACTTGAGAAACTTGTTCTTGTTTCTGGTTTTTGCTTGATGTGTGTGGGATTGGGTAGTTTTTAGGATCTAGATTATTTTTTCTTTTTTTGAAATTTTCAAGGGGACCACACTTTCTTTTTACAGACAGTGTGGGAATCTCTGCACTATTCCTTTAGTGCACAGAGCGGTACTGCATCTAGTTATTATGGAAGCCTGTGGACCCTGTCAAATTTTTTGAAAACCCTAAAATGTTTTCTCCTAGTTAGGTTTAGGTTTCATTTACAACTTTTAGTGTCTACCCAGACCTGCATGTATTTTGTCAAAAATATCTTGTGAGTAAGTTCCATTGGTATTTTTGTTTTAGATGATTTTCTAGAAGTTTTGCATGCCTGGATTGGTTTTCACTCAGTCTCTATAGTGACTCAAAGATTAGAAGCCTAAGAGACCTTAGATCACCCTGGTGTCTTTTTGCCTTCTTGATGATTCTGATTGGTTTGTGAATCCATCCTTGGTGAGAAATAGATTTCATTTTCTCTTTGCAAATATTTGAATGAACTTGGTTATAAGATTTGAATTTCATTTTTATAAAAGGAAACATAGCTGGATGTTTTCGATTGATTTGTTATTCTGAACGAATTAATCCTTAGTTTACTGAATAACTAAGTAAAACATCCTCAAAAATATTTGAAGCTTTTATTTCAATTGGGCTTATAAAAAAAATTTAGATCTCAAGATTAGTTTTTGTAGTTTTGAGTGTTTCCTAGAAATTGTAGAATCTCTTTTGAAAGAATCGTTTTTTGCAGTTTTGAGTGTTGAAAAAGAAAAAGGATTTTTTATGAGCATAATTAGTAGTCTCATTTTGAGTTCTTGTTGAAAAAGACAAAAAGATTTTACTTTCATTGACACGTTGAAAGAAAGATTTGTTTTTCAAAGAATTGCATTCTCAAACTCTTTCTTTTAGCTAGAAATTCATTGAAGGAAAAAACGAATTGTTTATCATTCTTAGGTGCATTTTTTAGTGTTTTTGGAGTCGAGTCTTCACACCATCAAAGTTTCATTTCCATACCTATTGACTTAAGAAACAATCCATAAAAGTAACGCTTAATTAAAATTGATCTAGCAATCTTTTATTTCTAGGGCTCTTATCACCAATATAGCTTAGGCTAGTATCTTGGAGTAAGGAGTAATTAACTCTCCAAGATAGTTAAAACAAACAAGTAGCTATATCTTGCGGTAGGAAATAAATCCAATTGTAATTGATAAAATCTGGGAAGCTCCTCTTAAAGGAGTCAATCACGAGATCATGTCCGAACCTTTGAGACAATCAAGTCTGTCTCATTGGGAAAGATAGAAGATTTGAACGTATTATAAATGGTAAACCACGAATTAACCATTGTCGAGGAGCTTGGGGTCACTTGTTGGTAAACCTCAGATTGATCATGTCGAGGAACCTTCAAGGGGATTGAGCTTTGTTACTCTGCCCTTGTGCGTATACCGGATCGTAGACTGTTCCCACAGTTGTATTTGTTACTATTGGTAACCTTAGTGTCCATAAACTTAAGATTATTTCCTAAGGTGATGGTGAAAGATGGGTCTCACTATATCCGGAGTAGACGTTGACTAGACTCACTTGGAATCTTTGGGGGGTTCTCTTCACTCGGGATGGTTTTGTGAAGAAACTTTTGCCAGTCTGTTTCATTAAGCAGGTTGTCAGGGTAACTGTTCCAACTACCCTTTCTGTATTAAATTCTATGATGTTGGATTTCATCACCAGCTAGTGTTTTTGGTATGGAAAGTTACTGTTTGTGTGTGGTTTGAACTCTTAGAATTTTTTGGCATGTGATTCAATTGTTTGGTTCTTTAGAGACTTTAGGTGGTTTTATTGAGATTTTCTTTATTTGCGTGTGAGTAATTAAATATTTAATCATGGCTGAATTACCGAGACAATCCCGTAGACTTCAGAGGCAACCTCCTGAGTATACACCAAGCCAGCTTGAAGGGCTACGAGCTCTTGTATCACCTAGTGACAGTAGAGTTGGGTCACCAGAACTGGAGAGTCTTCCTTAATTATTCATCCTGATTATCAAGTACAGACAACGGAGTATATTTCTAAGCCAATTTCACTTTCCGAAGTTACTGGTAGTTTTTCTCCTACTAGTGAATTAGCTAAAGAACCTGAAATTTCTAAGCCTAAAACTGAACCTGCTCCTAGTCTATCTTCAGGATTTCCTTCTCCAACTTCTAGTGGTCCTTGTTCACCTAGGGTAGGAAGTATCATTACCCAAAATCTTCCTTCTGCACTCATTTTTATTGAAGAATTTGTTAGTCCAGACGAAGATATAGTTCTCCCTGAAAATCAACCGATTTTAGAACTTAGGGAGTGTGAATCAATTTTCTATAGTCCTTTTAGGAGTGATGCTTGGTACGTATCATTGACAAACTTTTTAGAAAACTCGGGTCTTAGTTTTTCACCACCTTGAATTCCTTTTCATCCTACACCCAGAGGTTATTATCCTCCTTTGAATATGTCGAGATGGTCATTTATGTTTTCCCAAACACCGAAAACATTTTTATATGGTGGTCCTTCTGTTCCTTCGGGGTATGAGTCACTCACTGGTACTTTTTCAGGAGCGTCTCCTTAACCAATTGAACATGAGATATCAACTGGTAATAACGGAACTCAAGAGTCAAGCGTAGAAGAAATTCTTATGATGTCTGGTATTATTCCACATCCGCAACCTCAAGGTAGTCAATTACTGCCTAAGGGGCAACCCCAAGGTGGTCAGTTACCGCCTGGGGGGCAACCCCAAGGTAGTCAGTTACCACCTGGGGGACAACCTCAAGGGAGTCAGTTACTGTCTAGGGGGCAACCTCAAGGACAGTACATACCGTCAAGACAGTACATACCTCAAGGTCAACCCCAGACTCAGTACATACCTCAAGGTCAACCCCAATATCAATATATACCTCAAGGTCAACCCTAGTTTTAGTATGTACCTCAAGGCTATCAACCTCAAGGTTAGTACCCAACTCAAGGTTTCCAACTACCTTCTGGTCAACCATTTGTACAAGGAACTGGAAATGTACCTCTCAATTATCAGACCTATGCTAAACTCGGTTATGGTCCTCAATATGCTCAACCTTTTATGGGTCCATACCCAGAATGAACATGGTGTGGGATCCATCTCAATAGACTTTGCAACCTAATGTGCATTTATCGAGTCAGCCTGGACAACCTTTGGTTTTTGGTCCAACCCAGCAACCTGTCCAGCCTACTATTCAAACTTTTGCACCTGGTGTAGTTCATTAGTCTGGGCCTAGTTCACCTCGAACTCCGCCTCAAACTGCTGCTACAAATATTGTAGCTTCTGTTCAATCTACCCCACCTACTTCTAGAGTATCGGCAACTCCAGTTTCTATTGTTCCTACATCAACTCCTCAAGCCTCTTTACCACAGTCAGGACCTACAATTCAGACTTCAGTTCAGATGCCTGTAGGACAACTTGGTCCAAGTACAATTATCACAATTCAATCGCAATTCACTTATCAACCGTACTAGGGACAATACCAATTTGGTCCTGCTGTGCAAAACCCAGTTTATCAATATCAACCATACCCTGGATATACTTATCAGCAACCTCAACGACCCCAGTTTGGTCTGGTTAATCCTGGTTTTCTGGGAGGATATAATATTCCCAATGCAAATCCAATTCCAAGATATCTAGGATATCCTCCTCCTGGGGTTGGTCTTGTGACCCAAGGTTTTCGAGACCCTAACCATCAATTACCTTTTATTGCAACTTTTGATTTACCTGATTTGTCGTGCCTTACAAACGATCCAATTAACTATCTTCCGTATTGGCCGCCAATGCCTAATAAGTTGCCCAGTGATATCCCAAAGTTTGAGTGTAAGTCAGGAGAAGATTCGTCAAATCATGTGATGAATTATCACCTCTGGTGTGCATCTAATTCCATTGTTGATTATTCAATTCGCTTATGTCTTTTTCAATGCACTCTGATTGGTCTTACTGCCAAATGGTACATTGAGTTACCATGAGGCTCTTTTTATAATTTTTGTCAGTTAGCCACTTCTTTCTTAACTCATTTTCAGTTGCCTATCAGATACGACAATGGCATGGAACTATTAACTTCATTAAAATAGTCAATGTCCACATATATTTCAAATCATATTCATGAATGGCGACGTAGATGATGTTTAGTGAAAGCTTTTATTCTGGATCAAATCGTAGCAGAATGGTTTGTTAAATAATTATTACCTAAAATCACTGAAGATGTAGCTAAGGCAGGAGTTGTTACTGAAGAGCAAGTAATTTCTCAAGCTCAGTACCTTGACCTCATTTATACACAGTCATGTACTTTACATGAAAAAATCCCCGACCTTCTGAAACACAATAAAATAACTGCAGCTCCTTTAGGGTCTCATGCTGCTGACGGTATGATTGGTTCAATTAGTACCAAAAGCAAGAAGAAATCTTCCAAGAATTTTTCTCCTATTATAACTTTACCAGATTCCCCAACAAGAGACTCTTCCATGGAAATTCCTGCCGATATCCATGTTGTAGAATCATCTATGGCCAAATCAAAATTCGGCAATAAAAATAAGGGGAAGAAGAAAAATAAACAAAACTCAAAAGAGTAATCAAATAAAAATGAATCTACTAACGAGAAACGTAAACCTCACTATCCTTGTCTCATTTGTGATGAGGAGAATTTTACAAGAGACTGCCCACATCGAGCCGAGGTTTCGAAAATCATCAAAGGTTCTCAAATGCCTGTTGTCTTGAAGGGTCCTTTTCCTAGCCAAGATAGTAAGATGATTGGTTCTTCCTTAAATGCCTCAGAAGAACCCATTATGATGATGTCTCATGTCAAGATTGTGACGCGATCATGAGATTATGATAGTAAAAATCCTGTTGGTCATAAAGAAGCAGAATCTTCTAATTCAAACCCATCAACTTCAACTCCTTCTAGTTCTGATTCACTGCAGATCGAGAATCCTAACCCTGACTTAGTAATCAAATCGCCTTCTAAAAGTGTACTTCGGAAGTCATCTTTCAAACCACATGCGAGAGCTGCTCATAATTATAACATTGTTGAAGACTTAGCTATTTCCCCTTCAGCATTGTCGGCTTTGGAGGTGCTGCAATCATGCCCAGCACAACGTAAATTACTATTGTCGGCTATAGGAGATGTTTATATTCAGGATCCGAACCTTATAATCTTTGATTGAGAGAATAGTACACCTCACCTACCTCATCAGATGGCTTTCCAGATTCCAATGTTAGTCAAAAATAGACCTTGCTTTTAGACTGTGATTGATGAGGGAGCTTCTACGTGTACTATGTTAATCCAGTGTTGGAGATCGCTTGGTTCTCCGACACTCAATGAGTCCCCGATGATTCTAAAGGCTTTTGATGGCTGAGGGTTCCATCCTTTTGGAATTTGGAAAGACTTACCTATAGGGGTTGAAGGCAAAACTGTAAATCTAGATGTGGAAGTGATTGATGCCCCTCTAGATTACAACCTTCTCTTGGGTCGCAATTGGTCTTATGCCATGACTGCTATTGTTTCATCGGTCTTTCAGCTTATCAAGTTCTCTCATAATGGAAAGATCGTTACCATAGACCAACTGACTTATTTTTCATCCGACCTAGCCTCTTCAGATAGTATTCAACATGTTGGTAAAATAGTTATCCCTTACAAGGATGTTGGGGTAGGTTTGATTAAAGATTCTGGTTTACTAGGAACTTTTTCTTTTCCTCCTCCTAACGTATCACCTTCTATCGCAACTATTCATATGATTTCATCGAACACTATTGCTTTTGATGATCCTTAGATCATACCTTCCGATTCTGAGGTGGATTCATTTGGTAACACGATGCCTCTAAGTCCCTTTGAAATTGCATATCAGGTTGTACAGTCGTTTTCTGACTCTTGTTCAACCAAAACTGATTCAATGAATGTGGTCCATGGCGAATCAATTTCAATATCAACCTCAGCTTAAACAACTTTTTCTAATTATGTTCATACTAATGAACAGATTCGTGAACTTTTTTCTATTGATGATTTACCATAGGAAGATCTTCATCATCGATCTTTGTTTTTACCTGAGCTTGATCATTTTGAAAATGATTTTTCATTTATTTTTACCACTGACTATGTCAAAGAACCACAGAATCCATTGCAACATCCTGATTCTGAGTTAAATTTGGGAAATATTTCTCGAACGGTTCCTATTGACATTTTAGTAAAACCCGGAATTATTGAAAACATTCATATAGGTGCTTCTTGTATGGACGATGAAATCCAAACTTATAAAGCCCTATTTCAAGAATTCCATGACGTGTTTGCCTCGTCATATGAAGAAATGCCAGGAATCGATCCATCAATTGCTGTCCCTGAAATTAAAACTTACCCGGATGCTAAACCTGTCCAGCAACGTTTGCGTCAGATACATCCACGAAAATCTGCTACTATTAAAGCTGAAGTTAAGAAATTACTTCATGCAGGCTTCATTTATCCAATTCCCTCAATGGATTAGGTATCGAATATTGTTCTTGTTAACAAAAAGCAAGGAACAACAAGAATATGTATCGATTATAGGGATATTAATAAAGCTTGTCCTAAAGACAATTATCCAACCCCCTATATCGATCAAATTATAGATGATTTTGCCGGCAGTGAAATGTTCTCCTTTATGGATGCTTTTTCTGGTTACAATCAAATCAACATACTCCCTGCTGATTAACCTAAAATGGCTTTCATTTGTCCATGGGGGACATTTGCTTATTGCAAATTACCTTTTGGATTGAATAACGCTGAATCAACCTTTCAAAGGGCTATGTCTTACGCATTTCATGACATCAAGCACATTGTGCAGCCTTATCTCGATGATTTACCTGCCCATTCATTACGAAGGGCCAATCATCTCACTCAT
Organism: Pinus taeda; assembly: GCA_000404065.3. Lineage (NCBI taxonomy): Eukaryota > Viridiplantae > Streptophyta > Pinopsida > Pinales > Pinaceae > Pinus > Pinus taeda. The sequence continues at coordinate 21,504 of APFE030330167.1, forward strand.
TTACAAGCAATATTTATGAGATGTAGGCATTATCAAACTAGACTGAATTCACACAAATGTGTTTTATGTATAGAATCAGGTCATTTACTAGGATTTGTCGTTTCAAAAGCTGGCATTCATGTCGATCCCTCGAAGGTTGAAGCTATTGTCAAATTACCTCCTCCTTCGACTCTTCGCCAACTCCAAAGTTTGCAAGGGAAAGCAAACATTTTACGTCGTTTCATTCCTAACTATGCCGAGATAACAGAAGGTTTTACCAGGTTGTTGAAACAGAATACTCCATTCTTTTGGGATGAGATAGATGACAAATATTTTGATGCACTTAAACACGCATTGACCCATGCACCATTGTTGCATCCTCCTAACTACAACCAGGATTACTTTTTGTACCTCGCCGCTTCTCATTCCACCATTGGGATGGTTTTAGTTCAGGTAGATGAATTCAACAATGAACATGTGATTTACTATCTTAGTCGAACCCTGAATCTGACTGAACTTAAATATTCGCATGTGGAGAAATTGGCCTTGGCGACTGTTCAAGCTATCCAAAGATTTCATCACCACATCTTATTACTCAAAACCACAGTAATTTCAGACTGTAACCCTATGACGTATATCTTAACCAAACAATTGCTAGGGGGCAAGTATTCCAAATGGATAGTTATCCTGCAGGAATTTGACTTGGAGTTTGAAAGATCCAAGGCAAAGAAATCTTTGGTTTTTGTGGAATTGATGTGTGATTTCCCGCGTGCTGATACTGAAACTATGGTGGAAGAACCCATTGCAGATGAATCCTTGTTTCTTATCAGTACTCTTGACCCATGGTATGGAGATATTATTATTTATCTCCAAAACCAATCTTTTCAACCTAAAATCTCACAATCTCAGCGATGGAAAATACGTTTCCAATCCCAACAATACAATATTATTGGAGATACACTTTATCATCGTGGGGCAGACTCTGTTTTCCGACATTTTCTAACTCATGAAGAAGCTGAAAAGGTTCTGAATGACTGCCATTTGGTGCATGTGGTGGTCATATGTCTGGGTATGCCACAGCCCAAAAGATATTGTGTGCTGGTTATTTCTGGCCATCCTTATTCAAATATTGTATCTATGCAGTCTGGAAATGCCACAACTATCAAATTTTTTATCGTAAGATGCGTGCTCCACCCACTCCTCTGCACCCAATAATTGTCGTCGGTCCTTTCGCAAAATGGGGTATTGACTTTATTACATGTAATCCTCACTTGGTCGGGGGGCATGCGTATATCATCATTGTAGTAGATTATTTTACCAAGTGGGCCGAGGCGATGCCTACATTTTCGGCAGACGAAAAAACTGCTGCAATTTTCATTTTATATCATATAATTGCTAGATTCGGTGTTCCTCAAGCTATTGTTACTGATCATGGGAGTCATTTTCGAAACATCATGATGACTGAACTGACAAATCAACTTGGCTTGCGTCACGATAGTTCTGCTCCATATCACCCAAAGGCTAATGGTCTGGTCGAAGCTATCAATAAAGTTCTAGTCACTATGATCCAACAAATCATTGGTATTCATAGGTCGAATTGTCATAACATGTTATTTTCAGCACTTTGGGCATATCAAACCTCAGTAAAAACATCAACTGGTTTCACTCCTTTTCAACTGGTTTACAATTTGGAAGCAGTGTTATCGATTGAATGTGAAATTCTGTCATTGCAAATAGCCATAGAATTACTCCCAGCCACTTCGGAATAGGAGAAACGTTTGTTGTACTTAGCTCAACTAGATGAGAATCGATGTGATGCTGCATTAGCAATCAAAACTCATGCGAAACGAATAAAATCTCAGTACGACTGAAATGTTACACCTCGCACTTTAGCGGCCAATCTGTTGCACAAAAATTGTCACTTTGACTTTCTGCAATCTGCGTGAGTTAATCACCACTCATAATTTCCTCCTTTGTAAGTCTTAAGCCTCAGTTCTTCATATCAAGCCTTAAAAATAAGAGAAATCCCTCAAATGTTTCTAAAACTCTAGTTTTGCACTTCCTCTTAGCATTTCCTGCGGTACCGCACCTAATGGTCATGTCCCCTACGTACCTGACTGCTCTGTCTCTGTGTTATGGGTGCAGACTCCTGTAGAAGTTAAAAAGGTGCAATTATATTCTTAAAAACTCACTTTGAGTCATTTATGGAAGCTTTTCGAAGGAATCTTGAGGTGGCAAGTTCGCTCTTGTAAGGTTCATGCATCCCATACCTTAAGGAGCTAACCCCTTGATGTGAGGAGCTTATCCCTTTGAAGAAGGACTCTATCCCTTCACAGGTGGACCTGTAACCTCCTTCCTTTGCACCATAAAATGAAGCATTGGGCTAGTTACTTGGGGGGTTGAAAGCTGAATATTTTTTAGGTGAAATGTTGTTGGAACTTAGTCTTCCTAATTGGGTTTGGAAGTAGTGTACCCCATTGAATGTGAAATTCCATCATTACAAATAGCCATAGAATTACTCCCAACCACTTCTGAAGAGGAGAAATGTTTGTTGTACTTAGCTCAACTAGATGAGAATCGACTTGATGTTGCATTAGTAATTGAAACTCATGCGAAACAAATAAAATCTCAGTACGATCGAAATGTTACACCTCGTAATTTTTCAGAAGGAGACCTAGTCTTACTATACGATCAAGCAAACAATAAACTAGGGGCTGGAAAATTTGTACCTATGTGGCATGGTCCTTATATTGTTAAGGGAAAGCTGGAAAAAGGGGCCTATGAATTGGTAGATTTTGACGGTGTCTCTTTGGGTAAACCCATAAATGGACTTTATCTGAAGAGATATTATGATTAAACCTTGGTGTGGAGATTTTTATTAGATTAGTTTCTTTCTATCTTGTGTGTTTTAGATTAGAAATGTGTGCCTAGTTTAGAGAGTGTTTTTATCATTATTCCTACTTATCTTGATTTTACTCTTGATATTGCAGATGTCGACGTCTCGTCAAACATATATCGGTTTTGCTGATGGTGCTTGTTATAATACACAGAACATTTCTTCTGCAGTTTGGCTTATCTATTCACCCTCTGATGAGTTAGTATCTATGTATGGGGTAAGCCTCGGTCAAACAACGAATAACATTGCAAAGTATAGTGCAGTGATTGAGTTATTATCTGAATCCATCTCATTTGGGATTCAGAGTTTAATTCTTAGGTTAGATTCTGAACTCGTTGTATTACAGCTTAACAGGGTTTATGCCATTAGAAATCTAGTGTTATTAAGATTATTTTTTGAGAGTTCATCTCTTGGAATGTGAATTTGATTATATTGAATATCAACATATTCCAAGATATTTAAATACATTAGCAGATGCAGTTGCTTCTTATATGTTAAATAAGCATTTGCAATAATCAAAACAGTGAATTTAAAAATATTCCATAACATGTTATACAAGATAGCCAGTAATAGTGATATATCATAGCATAGAAGTGTGTCAAATATACATCGTCTTCGATCATAGGTTGAAAAACACCTTATGATCGGAAAAAAATGATAGTACAAAAAGACATAAAATGTCATGTGATTCTACAAAAGCGATCATCCTATCCCTGGTGATGATCACGATAAGAAACCACTACTCAGGCCACCCTACAAAGGAACCTCCTAAAAGGTCCTTGGACCCCAATCACATATCGTTGTAACCTAAGTGGAATATCATCTATGCTAGTCTCTGGAATATCTGCTGTCAAACGCTCTAGATGATTCTCCAATTTGATCAGGGTCTCTGTAGATTGGTCATGTGAGGCTAGCACTGCTACAGCTGGGTGTCTCCTCTCATAAGGCTGGAGAGCGGCTGGTCATCATGGACCCACATCTGCATTTAAAACATTTTATTACATGTTTTGGATGATTAAAAAAAAAAAAAGTTAAAACTTAGAAAGTGTTGAAAATGAATTTACCTGAATCATCTCACTGCTCTCCTGGTGGAAGAGCCATGTCTGGGTCACCACGATAATCCATCCCAGCATATGGAAAATCCTGAATCACAAAAAGTTGGTTTCTCAACCAACGAAAATACTCAGGTCGAAATCGGACAACCTCTGAACCCTCCTCAGGATGACGGGCCATCACTGCAACCTAACGCATTATCCTAGGCTCTTGAGGAAGACCAGCCTCAACATAAAGCTGTTGTGGGACCAACATAGGTGCCCTCTCTAGACCAAATTTCACAACCAGGAAACCATATCCAAAGTTTTTTATTTGTCTTTTCTTTGCTCTAGTTAGTTTGCCTTTTACATTTGCCAACACAACCTCGCACCAGTTGAAGATGGTACCTCAGTAATGGTCTACTTCCATTCGCATTTGGGATCCGGTAGCTACATGCAATGCAACACTCTTGCATAATTTGGTGATGGTAAATGCAATAACCTTAACTTCAGGATGGGAAATAGTTTTAATATCGATCCGTTTGTCCTCTGTTTGGTCATTACAAAACTCCAATCAGAGACTAGCGACACACTGGCCACCTAGCCTAGTCCCGAAAAGAGATAATTGTTCACCTCTCTTGGGAAAACTAGTCAAAAAATATATGTCCTCTAGATCGATTTCGACCTGGTGGCCACCAATCATGAAACATTGGTCTTATATGCTCCACCTGTCTACTAGTCATTGCAAGAAGTCTACTTGGGCCCTCATGCCGGGTATGGCCCAGAATTTAAATAGTCTGCATGCGTTTAATGCATGTATTGTAGGTGGATGAACTAATGCGACTAGGTCCACATCCTCATGCTCGCGTTCCCACCAAATAAGCATTTTTTATGTCCTACATTGCAAAAAATATGTATTAGAACAATTTAGTTCAAAATTTTTGGGTGGAAATGGAGAAAATTGGAATTTTTAAAACCTATTTCGCAGGGTCCGCACCCACTAGTTAGAGACAGTGCGTAGGTCTGCACTCGTCCTAAGAAACAGGTGCGAAACACTGACTTTTTCCTTTGTAGAAAAAAGTCGGGGTCTGCAGGGGCTGCATGTTGCACCTGCGAACCCCCGCGAGCATTTTTCAAAAAACAAATTCTCCTCAAAAATCAATTTTAAAGCCCAAAAATGAAATGTAAACGGTTGAAATGCAAGATAAGGATGATGTGGATTACCTGGAGCTGACGGTTTTCGATTCTAACGGATGGATTTTCTGCAATCGTCACAGGAAGTTTTCTACCCAAAAGCTCTCACTTCTCACTCTGAAATCAAACGGTAAAAATGAATTTACAAAAGCCCTTTTTATAAGATTTTTTGAATAAATGAATTTTTAATTTATTTATTTTTTACTTTAAAAAGGTAACTTTTGATGTATTTTTATTTATTTTAAACATGTACGAGTAATGTTTTGAGTTTTTGCGCAAAATATTGGATTTTCAGGGATAATTGATCATTTTCAACAAAGAGCATACTTTTTCACTTTTTCGGACTCTTCCAAAATTTACAAAAAAGTGAAACATTGGAGCCCTCTTTAAGCTCTTTTCTGACTCGTAAAATATGAAAAGATTTCCGAGTTTTTCCCTTTTAAACTCATTAAATAGAATTAAAAGGCGGTCCACTTACAGCTCTTTTCTGACCGTATAAACATGAAAATATCACCGGACTTTTTTCATTTCAAGTTCGATATTAGTTTTAAAACAACGTGTCTTCGATCACTTTTTTAATTTTTCAGATCGATGCCACTAATTATGAAAAGTACTCCTTGATCGCAATGGTCAAGCGGTTCTCTCAAGTATTGTTTTCTACTTTTTCGGGCTTGGGGGACACAAATTTATGAAAAAGGACACCCATGGAGTTTTCTTAAGTTTTTCTTCTGACTCCCTAAAATTGAAAAACACCGAGTTTTTCTTATACTGGACTCGTTAAAATTTAAACATTAAAGGACCTATTCGATTTTAAACAGGAACAAACCACTCCTTAGGGTTCAAATTTTAAACTAAGTTGGACTCATCTGAAGGATGAGCTTATAACCAAGCAAATGTTATCCTCCTCAA
>APFE030330170.1:0-12933 GCA_000404065.3 Pinus taeda
CAGCAAAGTCTCATATGTTTTCCATGGCAGCAAGTTTCTCTGTAGATCCCAACAAGAAGGAAGTCCAGCACTAACTCTATTGTCAAACAGGATGTTAAACTTTGAAACTACTTCCTTCATCTCATTTATCTTCTTCTCAGTAGTATTCCTGTAGATATTTTTGACAATAATTTTGTTAAAATCTATTGCACATGATGTTCTGTCTGGCATGTCATGTTCCTTCAATTCTGTAGTAGACTTAGTGTTAATGAAATCTATCATCCTTTTTGCAAACTTTGATATATATAAATCTTTTTGCTTATTTTTTATGACCACCTCTTCCATATCTTCAACTAGTTTTTTCTCTTCAGATATAATCATAAGAAATTCCCAAATGCCCTTGATAACCTCAATGACTTCATCCCATAGGATTTCTCTGGCTCGAATTAAGGACATATTGCCCTTCATTTTCTCCTTTAGCCTTTTGATTTCATCTTCAGCCCTCGGGTGGTCTTCCCTGTACTTCTTTGCATTATCTTTCTCCCTTCTTGCTTCTTCTTCACTCAAATTCAATAGCTTGCAAGCTGTTTCCAATTCTCTTTGGGATTTGTTTACATCATGCTCAACCATTTTAAGCTCTATTCCCAATTGTAAAACCTGTGCTGCTGGATCATTTGTGTTGGTTGGCATTACTATTGTACAAACATGAGTTTCCACTTGTCATTGCAGCTTGTCCAAATATTCTTTAAGTAAAGAAACTTCTTCAGTCTTCTGCAACACATCCTATAGGAGCTTCTCCTTTTCATTTTCTACTTCAGCTATCCCTGCAGCTATGGGATGCTCACCTACAGGTAGATTTAACTTCTTTTTCAAAACCCCAATCTCTGACTTGGTAGATTGCAATAATTTATGAACAACAGGTTGGTCATCAGGATTGACACCTATTTTAATGATAATTTTCTTTAGCTCATCCACCTGAGCATTCAAAGCCCTGGAATTGGCTTTCTCCAGCTTTAACTATTTAATTACCAAATTTAGCATTTTTCGGCCTTGACAGCTACTGCATTTGTCTTATGTAAATCATTTACGATCAATTGCCCAGTTTGCATGTGAAAATTGATCTTGTGAAGCATTGGAAACTTGTGAGTTTCAACAATTAAATTCAAAGTCTTGAAATTGCTAGTAGACCCCATTGATATTTTAGTAGGATAAAAAAAAGCAATTTTAAGTTGGCTCCTCTCCAAATCCATGGCAGATAGCAATCTAGTTTGTTCAGGAGTTACCTATGACTCAGCTTGAGCCTCCATATTTAACTTCACCTTTTGATTTCTCTTAGCTATCTGAGAAAACATACTTTGAATTAAAGGAACATGATCATGGACAAGTTCTGTGGAAGATGGGGAAGCTGGGTCACCTTCTATTTCTCCTAGATTAATCACCAAACCAGGTTGTGCTGAATACATTGCATTTTGAAGCTTGGTCCTTTTTTTGCTTCAGATTCTTCCTCATCCAGATCAATAACTTCGTCTCTAACTCTCTTGACACCTTTTTCTGTAATGCTAGGGGTTTCAATCTTTGTCCCCTCGGTGTTTTTCAAACCTCCATTTGCCAATTTATCTATTTTAGGTCTACTTTCATGTACAAATGCTAAATATCCATTCTCCATTCTTCTCTTTGAAATGATTTGATGAGGGTCATAAGCCCATTCAACCACCTGTAAAAGACAGATGTCACTCAATAATTTTTCAACCTCTTGGGCAGCCTGTCTGGTGTTTACAACGAAGGGTCCCACTACTTTAGGAAACTTGAAGAAAAAGAGGAAAAAAATGAACTTGATCTACATTCAAGCTTTTCCTGATAAATTCAAGGGCAAAAAGCATCATTGTCACAAATTTAGGTAACCTCTAAGGCTTGACAGAGGCTCCATAAAGCCTAATCTCTGCATGCTCTTCAAAGATGAACCAATTGCCACATCTCACATCCTTACTCAATTGAAGAAATTCTTGAGCTTTAGGAAGAAAAGTTGGGGGTATGGTTCCATTCAAGATTTTATAAGCCACTAGAATGAATAAACAAGTAAACTCAAATAAACCACTATCTCTTGGATCACCCGTTATTAGTTTTGTCCAGAATACCACTAACTTCTTCTTTTTATTGATATCAACAACATTTAGACTCAAATCAAAAAAATGTTCAGCATTCTGGTATAGAAATAAATAAGTAATGACTAAAGGAAATTTGAAGGACCCAGTGAGAGGCAAATTCATAAATTGGGTATTGATAATATATACCCAGAATGTTGGAATGTCTAGTACTATCTCTGGCTTCATCATTATGTAAAAAAATCCTAGCACAACTTTATCCACCTGCTTGGAGTCTTCTTTTCCTAGAATCTTGGCAATTACTTGCAAAATAGGTCTCATGTCAATTGCAAATATTTCTAAAGAGAAGAGATTCCCATCTAAGGAGAATTGACCAAATCTAGGGGCCAGGAAAGAGATGACATGAGAAAGTTCCTGAGGAGACATGTTATCATAATATGAAATAAGAGATTCTTTAGTAAAGCTGGTGTAAGTTCTAGACACGGGGTAATTTAAAGCTTGGTGTATTAATTGTGAGGTTACTTGAAAAACGCTCTCCCATGAGTGATTCATTACAAAACATTTCTTGGGGTACATCACTGAGGCTAGCCATTGAATAAATTCAAGGAATAAATGAGTTTTGGGGACAAAAGTAACTAAAACACCTGACCTAATCATTTCCATGAATATAGGAGACTTTTTATGGTTCAGGATGACCTCTTGATATAGTGAAAGATGTTTAATTATGCAAAGGGTATCAGAAATATCTTGTTTGACATCAATTAATGGGGTATGGATAATTGATGAGGAACTTACTTATCTGGCCATGGTGACTGTAGATGACTGTAGGTGACAGTTGCCGGGACGGTTTCTGACTCAGAGTGTTGAACTAGATGCAAGGTTACTTAGTACTAAAACAAAAAATAATGCAACAAGGCTTTGCTTGTCTTTTATACATATGATAATCAAACAGAGGGAAAAACCTGTAATTAATGTAACTAATTAATGGAATGGTAGATGAAGTGATGGGATACGGTGGATGAGGTGGATGGTAATGAATGAGGGTGGTAGATGACATGGAGGATGTTGGTTCTCAAGCCTCTGTGGAAGTTTTTTGTAGATTCATGTTCCGGATTGTCCACAGTTTCAACTTCATTCTGCCGATGTTTCAAACCCCAAAGGGGGTCCATCATCAGGACAAATCAGAAAGATAAGGGGGTCCATCATCAGAATAATCTTTTCATTCATCTTATCTTTCTGATTTGTCCTGATGATGGACCCCCTTTGGGGTTTGAAACGTCGGCAGAATGAAGTTGAAACTGTGGACAATCCGGAACATGAATACATGGAGGATATGAGATAGAGTGAAGCGATGGGGGTGGCCTGCTACGGGGGTAGGGAGTGTACGAGAGGTTCATTGGGCTTGAACCCCCGCAACAATCTCAGGTCGTAGATCTCAGTCAAACACCTTGATGTCATGGTCAACTGCGGGGGTTGAGCTCGAGTTATAACTCGTGCTCGTTGTTCCCCCAAAGAGCACTTTATCCTCTTCTTGAGCCCATGCTTGCTTACATCTTGTAATACCGCTCAAACTTTAATATATGGGTCGGGGCCCCACCTTACATAGGATTTGAATGCCATCAATAATATAAAATAAATCACTGCTTTCGGACTTTCACATTCTCTTTTGATTTTTTAAAACAAAATATTTGATATTTTTTTTTTGTGATGATATTAAAAATGAAATTTAAACGATGATAGATGCTACAACGTCTAGCTCCACCTGGGGATAATGCTTTTGCCATATAAGCACTAAGAACCACATATCAGTGCCTTCACCTCGGGCATGGAGTCATATATTGCTTTTCCAATTTTAATTCTATGGAAATTGTATAATGAATTCACTCGATTATCTACAATGACAGGATGCTTGTGCTTCAGAAGTGGAAATAAGATTTGAGGTACTGCCCATTGACAGGTAGCTGTAAAGTTTCACCATCAAGATTCTCCAGGAAGAATGTATTATTTGCCCTTGCTTCTATAATCCTAAATGGGCCATACTAGAGAGGATAAAACTTCCCATGTTTTCCCTTATCTTCTCTTCTAGTATCCCACCTTAATACCAGGTCTCCAGCTTTAAAATCAATTTCTTTGGCTTTTCTGTCAAAAATGCCCTTCATTTTTGATTGATACATAATCAAATTATCTCTTACCATATATATGCTTTCACTCAATTCAACTACCTTATGCATCCTTCTTATTACAGCATTGGACTCTTATTTTGCCTCCTGGATCATTGCAATCACAGGCTTCATAGGCTAACTAGGGAACAGAGCTTGAGTTTGTAGCTTCATGATCCAGATTATCCACAGTTTCTAGTTCATTATGCCGACATTTCAAACCCCAAAGGGGGTCCATCATCAGGACAAATCAGATAGATAGAAAATGAATGAAATATTATTATACTAACACAAAAGGTGATTTACCTGTAGACTTTTTTGTAGTCACTCGGACAGCCCAAAGAGAAAACTTTAATTTTGAATCCAAGTCTTTCTGATTCTCGGCAATAGTTTTCTTAGGAATTTTCACCAATGTTTCGTTAGTGGATTTAACCAATCCATTTCCCTGAGGATGATAAGTTTTTGAATGAGATAAGATGACATTATACTTCTGAAAAAAAGCAACCAACTTAATTGAATTGAACATTTGAGCATTGTCAGTTATGATTTTGATAGGGCATCCAAATCTGCTGAAAATGTTTTCCTCTAAAAACTTCATCACCACCTGGTCAATTGCCTTTTTGGTAGGTATATCTTCTATCCACTTGGTGAAATAGTCAATAGTTGTAAGAACCCACTTGTGCTGTCCAGTTGAAGGTGGGTTAATCTATCCAACAAAGTCTACCCCCCATTGTCTAAATGGTTCCTCTATGAAGACTGGGATTAATGGCAAGGGAGCTAACCTCTTTTCCTCAGCAAAAAGCTGACACTTCTGACAGCTTCTAACAAACATATATATATCACCAAACAAGGTGGGCCAATAAAATCCTGCTTGAAGGATTTTGTGTGCAGTAGCTTTCCAACTGTAATGTCCACCACATAACTTCTCAATATAATCTTTAATTGTCTCTGTAGATTCATCTTTTGTCAGACATAATAATAAAATTCCCACAGGATCTTTCCAATACAATCTTCCCTCCACAATCACATATGGTTGTGCCGTGATTTTTAATGCTCTATATCTTGTTCTATCCATTAACTGAGGACAAGAGATAAAACATGAATAATGAACTATGTGCTTGTACCATTCTGAACATAAAAATTTATATCGGATCTTCATGCCTGAATTTGATTTTTCTTCACCCTCTTCAAATATTTCCTCATTTACAAGTGTTGGCAAGTTGATTCCCAATGCCTAAAAATTTGACTCTGTCAACATCTTTGCCAATCCCTGCCCTTTCACGAGCTTTGTGGGCTTTATGTCCATGTCATACTCTTGTATCTTAGCTATCCATTTCCCTCTTTTACCTTCCACGTCACTATGGACTAAGACATCCTTTACTGCAACATTTGGCACATAAGCAATGATCTGTGACTACAGCACATAAGTTCTAAGGCTTTTAGAGATTTTGCCAAGGCAAATACCTGTTTTTCAAGAATATTGTACTTGAGTTAAACATCTCTGAGGATCTTGCTAAAGAAAGCAATTGGCTACTCTTTTCCTTCATCATTTTTCTGTAACAAAACAACAGCTATTGAATTAAGTGATGCAAATGAAAAAATTTGAAAGGGCTTTTGATAATCAAGGCTAATTAAAACATGAGCTGCTTGTAATGCTTCTTTGATCCTGGAGAATGACTCTCTGGCTTCCTTGGTCCAATGTACTTCATTCCTTCTTCAACATATTGGTAATCTCTTTTACAATTTCAGCATAACCTCCTTAAAAAAATTATTTTTCCCAGAAATTTTTGAATGTCTTTCTTACTCTTGGGCAGGGGTATTTTTTGCACAACTTGCACCCTTGTTGAATCTATCTTGACTCCATCTCTAGAAACAATATGCCCCAACAATTTTCCTTCTTCTAGAGAAAAAATAATTTCTTAGGATTCAAAGAAAGCCCAAATTTTCTACATTTCTCAAAAGTCTTTCTAAGATGGTCGAGATGCTCCTTATCTGATTTAGAAAAAACAATGATATCATCCAAGTATATCACTACAAACTTATCACCCAAAAATGCAATGTCCATAGCTCTCTGAAATGTTTCACCTGCATTCATTAACCCAAAAGGCATTCAAGCATACATAAAGGTTCCCCACGGAGTTGTGAAGGCAATCTTTTTCTGATCCTCTTTATCAACAGGCACTTGGTTATACCGAGAGAACCCATCTAGCATTGACATTCTGAATGATCTAGTTACCTTCTGCAACACATGATCCATTTTAGGTAATCGATAGTTATCTTTTAAGGAAGTCCTATTCAGATTTCTAAAATCCACACATAGCCTTATTTCTCCATTTTTCTTCCTTACAGGTACTAAATTGACCACCCAGTCAGAGTATCGGAGTGGAACAACTATCTTGGTATCAAGAAGCTTTTTGACTTCTTTCTCAATCAATGGTAAAAGCAAAGGATTGATCTGCCCGAGTTTTTGCTTAAATGGTTTAATCCCTTCTTTCAAGGGAATCTTGTGCTGAATAATGCTCACATCATATGTCTTGAGATCCTCGTAGGACCAAGCAAAAACATCAGTGTACTTCCTGAAAAGCTCAATATATCTCTCCTTATAATTAAGTGGAACTCCTTTAAATAATTTGACTAACTTGGTCTCCTTCTGGGTTCCAATATTGTGATCTTGAATATGCTCATCCTGTGAAACTTTCTCTGAACTAACAACTACATCATTGGAGTTAAAAAGTATTTCAAGAGGGACAAGTCCTCTTGGCATAATATTATCTTTCAATTGAATGATTTTTTGATTAACTATGGAATTTTTAAAACCACTTACTTTTGTACCTTCTATTGTTTCATCTCCATCTTCATCAATTTCGGTGCCCTGAAAATATTCAATCATAGCCAAGAATTCCTTAATCTGCTGATCATCCTCAAAAACCTCCCAGTGTTTTATGTTATCTGGAACAGAAGACCTATGCCTCGTTTCAACCTCATATCTCATTTTTGGATTTATAGGAGGCCTAAAGGTATTGGTAGCCACAACCAAGGAGTCTGCTAATCTGTTCCCATCTCTTGGAATGAACTATATGTTGAAAGCCTCAAATAAATTCTCAACTAAATCCTACACTTCCTTTCTATATGTCGTGAGCCTAGGGTGTTTTGTTTGACAATGGTTCTTAATTTGCTTTATAATTAGCTATGAATATCCAAAAACGGGAATTGACTGGACTCCCAATTATTTTGTTGTTTGAAAAGAAATGATCAAGGATTCATACTTTGTCAGATTATTAGTTGCTTCAAACTCCAATTTAAGAGAAAATGGGATCATATTACCTCTAGGTGTAATTAAAAGGAAACTAACACCTGTTCCTTCTTTAGAATAGGCTCCATCAAAGAAGCACTTCCACACCCTTTCTGTTTACAGCTCTGTATTTACACAGGCTGAAGTAAGTTGCCTCTAATTATCTTCAGCAAACTTTGCATTGTCATGCAGCATGAAACAAGAAAAATCATATTTTTCTTGGCTGTACACATGTGAATTACTTGCTCCGTTCTTTGTGATTATTTTAACAAATATTGTTTCTCTATACAACCTTCTCTCTTCTCCACCAAAGATTGGTATGATAGCATAAGTAAAATCCAATTTCAGAACTCCCCCCAATTTAGCCCCCCATGACCTAGATAGCAACATTCCAAACCTAGCAGGGATGTCTGCTACCACTACATCCATTACCAAACTTCTAGCTGGGATCTGGGATAATGACACCACCATATCTTTAATGACCCCGAGGCACTTGACTTTATTTGAATCAAAAGAATACAGGTCTCTGTAAGGTTTAGTAACTTGTAGGTTTAATAGTTTCATTACTGATAGTGGCATAAGGTTGTGTGAAGCTCTTGAATCAAACATACAATTATGCAAGAGGAAATCACGAATCAATAAAGATATGTAGAAAGGAGGTGTTGAAGAATCTACCTCCTCCACATGTGGACCAAAAACCGCTACTGGTTTATCTTCTTGTAGATTCATAGTGTCATTTATATTCACATTCTGAGATAGGTTGATAAACTCAACAATTTGTCTTTGATAAACTAGTGCTTTGACCAACTCTGTGAGGGGCACCTAAATTCAGATTTTTTCTAGCTGTTTAGTGAGACTAAATACATGGACATGTTTGGTATTCTTTTTAGTTTCATCTTCACTTTTCTTCATCACTGAAATCTCTTGTGGAATGGAAACAATTTTTTCTAAAGGAATTTTATCAATTTTATCTCGAGAAGACTCACCTTGAAGTATCTAAGTTTTTCTTTTTGTATTCTGTTGTTGCTTTACTTTATTTAATTGTTTTGTAGGTTGTGGTTCTTTTGGAGTCGCCTTTTGTAGGGGAGCAGGAACTTGATGCTCACCTTCATTTTCTTGAATTATAGATATTTTCCTTAATCTCAAGTCATATTTCTTATGTAATTATGCTTGCATAAAATTAGTAAATTGCTTTCGATATTTATCAATTTCATTATCATCATAAATGGAATCTGTTTCAGTATATTCTTCTCCCTCAACACCTAGTTAATCTTCATCTCCTGCATACAATGTGGAAATATGATCATCATGATCCTAGGAATTCTCTGGTAATTCATCAGGATTTGCCTCTAAGTAAAGTGGTGCTTGAACCTGATCTTGGTCTTTTCTCTCCTTCTGCAAAATTTGCAGAGGTTGTCTTCTATATTGGGGATTAAAGTTTCTATTTTGTTGTACTTGCCTTTGAGAGTTCTTACTTTCCAATTCCAATTTAATCAATTTACTGGACAAATTTTTAATCACATTATTCATATCTTCTAATGTTTGACTTTGAGAGGATTCCAATTTAGCCTTTCCCTTATCTTGGGTATGTTGTGCCGCTGCTGCTTTACCTGCAACCACTATATTTGCTTCTATTTCTAAAGCATCAGTTTGGATCTGATCAAGGGTTGTGGATCTCCTCTCCCTTAATGTGAACCCAAAATCTGATTCAAATGCCTTAGCAAAAGTTATTTTTGCACTAGTAGGAGGGGGCTTGATCTCCATTGGAAGACTGTTGTAAAGTTTAATGAACCTTCTGATGAACTCAACAACACTTTCATCAGATTTATTTTTAATAGCATTGAACTCTGTAAGTGAATACCCATGATCTCGTTTCTCTCCCCATCTCTGGGTGAACCGGCATTCCATCTCTTCCCATGTAGGAATAGAGTTATTAGAAAGCCCTTTAAACCACTTTCTTGCTTCACCATCCAAGGATTGCACAAAAAGTCTTAAAACAACATCCAGGTGTTCAACATTGAGATTTTCTGCAAAATTACAAAACATTGTTGTATGTTTCTCTGCTATTTGTTCATCCTAACCTGGAAAATGAGGAAGAATTTTTAAGTATTCTTGAGGCATTGGATTCAACTATTGTGGCAACTGAATAGGTGCATACCTATTCAACAAGAATGCATGTGCTACCATGTTTGCACTTGAACTTACTGAACCTTGAGTACCAGCAGATGAAGAACTTGTTTGAGGAGTAAATGGAGTATGAAAAGGTGACAATGTAGTTATGGGCTTAGGTTGAACAACTATAGCATATATATTTTTGAATACTGAGAAAGAAATAGACTCTAAAGACTATTCTTGACAGTTGGGTTCTTGAAATGAAGTGGATGTAAAAGGTAGCTCTTGGTCGATAAAAGGTAAATGTTTGGATGAAATATGTGTTGAACTGTTGTCAAGTGTAGATAGTGTAGGAATTGGTGTAAATGGAGTTTTTGGCTTTCCAACCCTTTTGGAAACTAATCTCTTGGGGTCTGAAAGGGCTTGAGCTTTCTGTTTTGAGGTATCTGACCTCGTATGAGGCCTTTTTGAAGCCATAGTTATTGTTTTCTGCTTAATACATCCAAATATTTCCTCCTCACTAAACAACCAGAGGAAAATATTAAAAACCCAGGGAAAAATGTTATTGATTTCGTTCCTCGGCAACGACGCCAATTAATGTTGTCCCTTAGAAACCAATCTCATGGCTGTGTAGAAATTGTGCTTAAGACATTAATTTTTATTATGCATGTCACTTATTTGTGTAATATATCCTCATGTGAAGGGCCTGAAGGACCTGAAATGTAACCCTTAATATTTAGTTGATATGAAAATCTTAGAATGCCATGTGATGTTGAATATAAATGTTGTGTGAAGAATGCCTTGAGAAGTTAAAGATAATATGTTGTGTTTGACAAGAACTATTATCTTTAACTTAGAAGAAATATAGAGGTAGGAACTTTAAATATAGGAGCGCTCTTTTAAGGAATTTTAACTTCATTTACATAAGTAAAGAAAGACCTACAACTTCATTACCATATTTAAAGAAAGGAAGAAACATGATGACACATAACAAAGAAATTACAAAATCATACCCAACAATGTGTGGAAAACTTTCATTAATCACCAATTTATCAAGAATACAATAGAATAGTCTCCAGGTTCTTCGAAATTCAGATTTTTTTTCTCTATAATTTTTCCTCTTTTTATACATCATGTGACAGTTGGTAACTACCAAAACTATCAAACTGCTTAACTACCTTCTAACTGTCTAAAG
This sequence comes from Pinus taeda, assembly GCA_000404065.3. Lineage (NCBI taxonomy): Eukaryota > Viridiplantae > Streptophyta > Pinopsida > Pinales > Pinaceae > Pinus > Pinus taeda. Next base: position 10,840 of record APFE030330170.1, read on the forward strand.
TAAAATTCATTACAAAATATTACATTAGAGGGTAAAAGACACCTCATTCTTCTGAGGAAAATAAGGTAACAAGAAGTAACCGAAATTAGAGTATGATTGGGGATTGCTGCTCACTGTTTGAATCTGTGGCTTGAGTAAGAGGTCCTGCTAATGCATCTTTGGTCTGCTCTATCATCCATTCCTTGCACTTTCTCCATAATGGCACATTTTACTTTGGTGCTTCCTCTAACTTTTCAAGTGCTATTATGCAAGCTGTAATCTCACCTTAATTAGGCTTGTATGTAAACAGAGTCTTCACCATCCAGAGAAGCTTAAAATCTTTTTTCAGGTAGTTCACAATGGTGGCACCTTTGAATACTGTTGTCTTTTCATGTGTTATTAACTTTTATTTTTGCCTCAATCAACAAAGTCTCATATGTTTTCTGTGGCAACAAGTTTCCTTGTAGATCCTAGCAAGAAGGAAGTCTAGCCCTAACTCTTTTGTCAAACAGGATGTTAAACTTTGAAACTACTTCCTTCATCTAATTTATCTTCTTCTCAGTAGTATTCCTGTAGATATTTCTGATAATAATTTTGCTAAAATATATTCCACATGATGTTCTGTCTGGCATGTCATGTTCCTTCAATTTTGCAGTAGATTTAGAGTTAATGAAATCTATCATCCTCTTTGCAAACTTTGATCTATCTAAATATTTTTACTTATTTTTTATGACCACCTCTTCCATATCTCGAACTATTGTTTTCTCTTCAAATATAATCACAAGAAATTCCCAAATTCCCTTGATAACCTCAATGACTTCATCCCATATGATTTCTCTGGCTTGAATTAAGGACATATTGCCCTTAATTTTCTCCTTTAGCCTTTTGGTTTCATCTTCAGCCCTTAAGAGGTCTTTTATGTACTTCTTTACATTGTCTTTCTCCCTTCTTGCTTCTTTTTCACTGAAATTCAATAGCTTTCAAGTTGTTTCCAATTCTCTTTAGGATTTCTTTACATCATGCTTAGCCATTTTAAGCTCTGTTCCCAAATGTAAAACCTATACTGCTGGATGATCTATGTTGGCTGGCATTACTAATGTACAAATATGAGTGTCCACTTGCCATTGCAGCTTGTCAAAAGATTCTTTAAGTAAAGAAAATTCTTCAGTCTTCTGCAACGCATCCTGTAGTAGCTTCTCCTTTTCATTTTCTACTTTTGCTATCCCTGCAGCTATGGGATGCTCACATGCAGGTAGATTTAACTTCTTTTTCAAAATCCCAATCTCTGACTTCGCAGATTGCAATAATTTATGAACAACGGGTTGGTCATCAAGATTGACACCTATTTTAATGATAATTTCCTTTAGCTCATCCACTTGAGCATTCAAAGCCCTGGAGTTGGCTTTCTCCAACTTTAACTACTAAATTACCTTATTTAGAATTTTTTCTTCCTTGACAGCTGCTGCATTTGTCTTATGTAAATCATTTACAATCAATTGCCCAGTTTGCATGTGCAAATTGATCTTGTCAAGCATTGGAAGCTTGTGAGTGTCAACTGTTAAATTCACAGTCTTGAAATTGCTAGTAGACCCCACCGATATTCTAGTAGGATGAGAAAAGGCAATTTTAAGTTGACTCCTCTCCAAATCCATGGCAGATAGAAATCTAGTTTTCTCAGGAGTTACCTAAGACTTAGCTTGAGCCTCCATATTTAACTTCACATTCTGATTTCTCTCAGCTATCTGAGCAAACATACTTTGAATTAAAGGAACCTGATCATGGACAGGTTCTCTAGAAGATGGGGAAGCTGGGGCACCTTCTGTTTCTCCTAGTTGAATCACCAAGCGAGGTTGTGCTGAAGACATTGCATCTTGAAGCTTGGTCCTTTTTGTTGCTTCAGATTCTTCCTCATCCAAATCAATAACTTCCTCTCTAACCCTCTTGACACCTTTTTCTATAATGCTAGGGGTTTCAATATCTGTCCCTGGGTGTTTTACAAACCTCCATTTTCCAATTTCTTTGTTTCAGGTCTACTTTCATGCACAAAGGTTGAATATCAATTCTCTAGTCTTCTCTTTGAAATGATTTGATGAGGGTCATAAGCCCACTCAACCA
>APFE030330173.1:0-11957 GCA_000404065.3 Pinus taeda
AAAGTAACTATTTTGCCAGTTATGAAACTAATTCTAACTGTTACAACTGTAAAGAACTAATTTAGTTAATTGCCCTGTAATTAGTTTCCTAAACAACTGTGACAGAAAAATAAAAAAACTAAAGTAAAAGTAAAATCAAATGACCGACAAGCCCAACACTTGTCTAGTTAAAATGAATGACCATTTGTTCCTGAATTCTTCATGAGACTGTCAGCCTTTTAAGTCTCCTCGGAGCTGGATGCTCCTGCATCACCATGGTATTGGCCTATGGTATTATAACAAAAGTTATTTACAAGTTAAGAATTTCTATGGTAAAGTGGGGGTGAATCTTTATGGCTAAGAATATTGTTAAATGTTTTTTTTTAAATGTATATATGACCAACTTAGATTCATCTTAACTCTAAATCTACCAAGAATGGAGATGGATCAAATCTCTTGAGATGCAAACCTTGTTTCCACTGAAAAGAGATTCATCCCTATCAGAGAGTTAAGATGGATCTAAATTTGTTTAATTTCCCCCTTTTAATAGGCTAGATTTCATATGAATACCATGGATTGATGGATCTAAGTTGGTTTAATTTTCCCCTTTTAATAGGCTATATTTATATGAATACCATGGATCAATACCAAAATTCAAAGTACAACAAACAACGACAACTACTAAAAAAAAAATCTGAGACATATTCAACAACTAGGGAGACCATCCATATATATATATTATATATATATATATATATATATATATATATATAGTATGGATTTTAACTAGGTTTGTCATTCAGGCTTTGATAAGTCCAGTTTTGGACTCAAATTTGGTGCTTGAGGCCGTGAAGAATGAGGCCAGTGGACGCACTGGAAATGATGTGGCGGGATGAGCAGTGGATGCATTGGGAATGAGTGGCAGTGGTGAGGCAGTGAGATAATTAAGTGTCTAACATTCTCCCCCTTAATTATGTCATCAATTTTTTTTACTGAGGGTTTTCTAAATATTTAAACTAGTCTTCTGATTTAAAAAACTGCAAAAATATTATCTTGAGTTGTTATTAGCTTCCCTTTGGGCTTTCTTCACAATGAGAATTATTCTTTTTTCTCTTATACCTGCATACAATTAATTATTGATGTCCATAGAAAAATAAATCCATCTACCGAGGTACATGAGTATCATTTGATGTACTCGCTAGTTCTCTAGGGATCCTTTTCCCCTACACGGTTCATTAATCACGACAAACTCTATCTCACTCCTTTTCCCTTACACGGTTGATGAATCATGATAAACTCTATCTCACTTTGTCGTTAACATTCCCTCTCCATATCACTTTTTAACTTCTTCGATTACACATTGATGAAAAGAAAAGTTGCGGTGAGGCAATTTCCCTTTCATTTCATAATATCCTTACGTGAACCTGTGGGTTATGGCCCACCTATACAAATCAAAAGCATTTGAATAACGTACATCCCCTAAACCTGAAAATTAACAAACTGCAGAAATGCATGGAAACCCAACAATGAACACTAGTCCCACTCTAGATGTCAAGGACTGGACTTCAAAAGAAATCAAACTCCCGATCATAATTCACCGGGTTCACTCTTTCCCAAGCCTTATCGGCTTTAATCTCTGTCGTTAATTTGCTACCCAATCTGACGGTTTACGCTTAGCTTAATCACCAAACAGTTCGCTCGATCTCCATCGTTTAATCAACTATCTCAGATCCAATGGTTAATATCCATATCGCATGAGCCACTTGCATGAGGATTACCCGCCCGATAAAGCAGTTTCCTCTCTCCTGCGGCATACTACGTGTTGACTGATAAATGGAATCAGGTGACCACCCCGAATTACCACTTACCACTTAGAGCCTGTGCGATAAACCATTTCCTGTTACGAAACTACTTTTATTGTGCATTAACACTCACACATTTTACCCACGTGATAACCATCGATCTAACGGATCTGTTGATCTGACGATCCAGATCAACTTCTGACGATTCCTCACTTTTTTCCATTACTGTTCGTCGATCTGTACGATCCGACGGTTCTTCTCTGCGTTTGATCATTTGTAAATGGAATCTATTTTAAAACACAATTCCGCTCTGCCACCTCTGTTTTTAGGACACACCATACAACAATAACTCGCTTAACCTTGGATCGCCATTGATCCTTACAGTGATTGATGGTCGATCAAACTTGCAACACGAAATATTCAGACTATTTATGAAACAACACGTAGACGCACAATTTCAACACAAAGAACACTTTTATATTATATAGAATAGTTACAATCTAAGGCATTTCAGCCTTAGTCATACTTCCGCTCTCGACTACATTGAACCCACACTCCCTTTTCACAGTTTTTTTTTTTTTTTTTGTCTGTCTCTCTATCTCTCTTCTCACACACACAAACTCTCTTTATATAAGAAATTACAAATGGCGTGGATGATGTAAGATCCATGATTTCCTCCCAGAATTGCTCAACCAAATCCCTAAACCTCTTTATACGCTTACATGGAAGATAATTACATTAAATTAAGTCTTCTAGAGACTTATCAATTCCATCAAATTAGCTCCGTTTTAACATAATTTGCCCCGTTTTACAATGACGGTCCACGTTTCCTTTTTCATAGCTCAAAATTTGAATTTTGGTTAAAGGTGGTCAGATGCTTTTGCATCACACATCAAGCTTAGATATGAGTACACATGCCAACTTGCATTCCTTTTCCATATCACTTTTTAATTTCTTCGATTACACATCAAGCTAAGATATGAGTACACATTCCACCCTCGTATCTACCTAGTGGTTAATTCCACAACTTTTTCACATCCTGCCTCTACCAAAGAGGGATAACCACTACATTCCTTTCTCAATAATTACACATCAAGCTTAGATACAAGTAGACCCTGGTATCTACTTAGTGGTTAATTCCACTACTTGTCACATCCTCTCTCTACCTAAGAGGAATAAATACTACATGTCTGACTCAACAAGGATCACAACACACATGGGGAAATAAACTTTGGGGTGTTGGGTACAACCCATCATGTACACATTACAAAATAAATGCCTCATTACAACAATCTCAAATCAGGTACAATTAATTGAGCCAAGAGACTCATTTTACAACGCAATGTGAAGGCTATGTGTAAGTATGTCTGTGCTCAACTTGGAATTAACACGTGTGCTCTTAAAATAAAAATAAAATAGTCTCTATATAGAAAATCAATATAGGCTATAACAAAAAAGAAAAATGAATATGCTATGCATGTTTAATTAATCCTCCAAATGACATGTAATATAATTTCATGTAAAGTAATTAGAAGTAAAAAATATATGCGAGTAAGATGTTTAAACCTCATACTTCTCAAAAATATTGTAACACATTATTTAAATAAATTATTTGAAGATCTATATTGTTAACCAACTTATATGAATATCAACTTCATATAAAAATGTTAAAGGAAAATATTTTAATTTTATATATAATAAAATATCCAATGTAAATTATGAATAAAATATTTTAATATGAATTAGTATTTACTTATACTTAACAATATATATCATTCAAGAATACAATTTAAACAATGAAAAATTGCACATTATTTTTTTTCATTCTAAAATTAATTTGTCCCCAAAAAAATTTAATCTCTTTGAGCTCATATTAAATCTTGCTTAACATAAATCTATACTAATAATATATCTATTTGACAATTATCTTCCCAAACAAATCTATACTAATAATATATCTATTTGACAATTATCTTCCCAAACAAATAATCCCTTTTAGATTCTATCACAACGCATTACTGTCTACTTTACCTCATCTTCTTTGAAATTATGCACAATAATGGTGCCTACATAAACCCTATTTGTCTTCATTATCCTCATCATAATTTTACATCAAATCTGCAAGAGCAATCCTGCAACAAATTGTTGTTGAACCCTCTTCATGGTCTCAAATCCATACATCAGATTTCCACTGGCACACGCGGTCCACCTGTATACCAAACACATGCATTACACTTTGGCATTCTCACTACCAAAGAAACTCTGCGGCCAATAATTCTGCTGAAGCATTTGCTTGAGCATGTGAACACTTCTCTACACAAAATGTGGCTATTTACCCTCAAATATATAGAATTTTCACCCAATTGGTCTACAATTTACAGTAGCTCAGTTCAATTTACTTAATAAAAACTGGCCAAAAACTTTTATGCTATTGTTAAAACTACAAAATAGGATTATTCATCTATCTCAGGACCTATACCATTATAAGAAAACAAAGATGGTTCCAAACTTCCAAGGCCCGTTCACTGTTAGCATAATTTTTATAATCTTTGAATCTTTGGCCTAAACCGTGTTGTTCCTTTCTTAAATATCCCTCCTTCTCGAAGGCGTTGTTGTTCCTTACTTGGATATCCCTCCTTCATCTTTAGACTATGGCAGTGAACAACGACTGCGTAAAACGCAGAATCAGGAATGCAGCTACAACTCTAATCAATCGATCACTCAAATTATTGCTCTACTCATCCCTAAGCCCTCCTGTGAGGGAGTAGGCCCAGGGCTAACTATGATACAACTTTGAACGTCAGAGTACAATATGCAGTTATAGCTGCTAACAAAATACTCTCAGACGCATTCAATAACTAGGCATGCCATCCGTATATATACAAAATTTTAAGTCGGTTTTGCTGTTTCAGTTTACGATGAGTCGAGGCAGTGTTGGCCATTCGGATTTTGGTGCATTGAGGTAGTGACGAATGAGGTGGTGGACACACTGGGAGCGGCGTGGTGTGGTGGTGATGAGTGTGGTGATATTGTTTGTGTTGGTGCATTGAGGTGGTGGACACAATGGGAGCGGTGTGGTGATGATCAGGGTGGTGATATTGTTGGTTTATTTTTGTGTTTTTCCTTAATTTTTATATCTCAATTTTTTATCATATATACTTTTTAAAAATACTAATATTGTATTTTAAAAATTTAAAATATTGAAATGAACTAAAATTATATTCAAAATTATAAAGAGATTTCATATAATATTTCTTTCACAATTTTTGTTTTCTTATGTCCAATTATTAAATTTTATATCTATTTAAGATGATCTAGAAAAAAATAAGACAAGAAATGGCATAAAATTTATTTCTATTACAGATTGGAAAACTTGTAAACAAAATCTAATGATATAAGTTAAAAACTCAACATTCAAGCAAAAAAATGAGATATTAACGATAGACATCAATTTATTTTTGCATACCAATAAGTTTATTACAGAAAATAAATTCTTCAAATAAAATCCCATAGCAATAATCCTGATCTTGCAGTTAGCTGCAATGTTGTCTACTATTGTAATCACTATCATTCATCCAAAAAAAACTATAAATGATAAGAAAAATGTGTTTTAATTTTTTTCAATTTTTAAAATATAAAACTTACTCTCCTTTTACAACAATGTTATCATTTGAAACTTACTGTTTTTAAATATTATCTTTTTCTTACCATGTTAAAAAAACAAATTTACTATTTTTAAATACTATTTTTTAATATAATATTTTCATTTTTAATATAATTTTTTGTGAAATTTTAAATTTAGAAACTATTAATTTTAGGCTGGTAATATAAGTTTCTTTATATTAATAAAAAAATCTGTATATATTAAATTCTTAATAAAAACTTTCCTAAGTAAAAAAAAATGCTTACCATATTAAACTTAATGAATTATTAAATTAATCGAATTGTTTTTACTAATTTTTGGATTTTGACTTCTTAATTATGTTTTTTATACTAGTCTAGTTTCATATACAATTTTTTTTCACTTAAAAAAAGATTTTCATTTCAAAAGATTCCATCCCTCTTGCCCCTGTGTAGTTGTAGATATGAAGTTAAGATGGATCTACGGTGATTTAAATTCCTCCTTTAAATAGGGCATATTCCATATGAATACCATGAGATCTCAATACCATGGACAATCTTTATTTCATTTATATTATTTTTATAAGATTATTTTTATTTTATTGTTTTTACTTTTATTCTTATCTATTTTATTTCATTTTCAATTTAAAATGTTTAGGTTACATTATATTAATCTTTTTATTTTTATTTTTATTTATAGGACATTACAACCTCTCTACCATATTGGGCTAGATAGCGCGGTTGTTTTAGTATATACATGTTGTAGCGGCTACAACCATCCTCCAAAATTTTTCCTTAACTTCATTTTGAAGCCTCCTTACCAACCATCCTTAGTAGCATGTCTTGCAATGCCTAGGTACTTATGCTTTTAGTTGAGTTTCTTTGGATTATAAACTTGTCTTCACTAACTTGTTTTCCTTTCACCCATAAGCTGACTTCATACCACATTACATAAAACTATGGGTTTGAAACGATTCGGAGTCATGGCTTTTTCCTGTTTTGGGATCAAAGCTATGAAGGAGGCATTAAGAGCCTTTAGAACCATCTTGGATCTTCTTGATTCTTCCACCACCTCAAGGATATCCTGTTTGACTGTCTTCCAGCAAGCTTTGAAGTAGTCTACATTGAACCCATCCGGGCCTAGAGCTTTTCCATTTTTCATTTCATTGATCACTTCACTAACCTCCTCTTCCGACACTAGCCTGTTAAGATTATGGTTGTCTTCTCTGGTAACTAGCTGAGGGATGTACTGAGTGAAATGGTTAATGAACCTAGGTTTGTCCACCAGAGGCTCCTCTGCTATGCTGAGGAAATGTTGAACAAGGAAAGATTCCATTTCTTTGTGGGAGGTGAGTTCTATCCCTTGATAATCTTTAAGTTCTGTGATTCTATTATGTGCCCTATGATCCATGGTGGATTTATGGAAAAAATTTGTGTTTCTTTCTCCCTCTCTAATCCACTGCACCCATGATTTCTATATCCAGAAAATCTCCTCTTACATGCATCGATCTTCCCATTTTGCTTGCAAAGAATTAGCTAGCTTTTTCCACTCCTCTGTAAAAACATCTATGATGATGATTTGATTGATCTCCTGGAGTTTTTGCTCAACTTCTCTTTTGGCTTTGAAAATATTACCAAATTCATTTGTGTTCCAATCTTTAAGCCTGGATTTGATGTGTTTAAGTTTTTTTTGGAGTAGGAATATTCTAGTGCCTTGAATGTTCAGATCCTCTCTCCACCATTTGTCAATATTTCTGGTGAATTTAGGGTGCGAGAGCCAAGCATTTTCAAACCTAAAAGGTCTGTTTCTCGATGTACCCATACTAGTGGCTTCCAGCTATACAGGCCAATGATCTGAGCCCGCAAAGGAAATAATAGAAGTTGACATGGTAGGACTTGAAAGAAAGAGGTCCTCTGAAAATAATAAATTTGTCTAGCTTGGAGGTGACTTGAGAAGCTCCTCCCCTCTTATTGTTCTAGGTAAAGCTACCATTTATTGTTTCAGTGTCCACTAACCCCATGTTCATTATGAAGTTATGGAAGGCAATGGAGTCTCTACCTAGATGCTTTATACCACCTTTTTTTCTATAAGAGATCTAATCATATTGAAATCCCCTGCAACAATCCAGGGTACATTAGGGTGTCTCACCTGTAGCTCCTCAAGGGAGGTGAGAAACTTGAGTTTGTCTTCTTGATTTTGAGGTCCATAGACATTTTTTATCATGTAAATCTCTGAATCACCTAAAGATTGGCACATCAAACAAAGATAGTTCCTAAACACTTCAACATCCATGATTCCAAATTTCTGGGGATCCCAGAGCGTAAGAATCCCCCCCACGCCGAGTTGTTTGCTTTAACCTATAGATATTAATACTTGATTAGCCATTTGTTATGTAGTTCTCTGATCTTGTCCGTTGAAAATTTTGTTTCCTGAATAAAAACCATATCTAGTTTTTCTTCTTTTATTCTGTTACTAAGATTTCTTTGTTTTCTTCTATTTCATATGCCTCTATATTCCAGGTTATAAGCTTCATTAAGAAAGGTTTGTAAAGGAATAACTGGTGAGATCTATCATCCAATCATGAATTTTCCACATTAGTTTAGCAGTTCATTCTGTCTTTTTCTTCCTCTTTTCCTACCTGGGTTCTTGGGAGATTGTGTCTATGTCTCCTCCATCATTTTGACCCCTCTATGTTCTTGGTTTTCATGGTTTCTTTTGACTCCAGAGCCCTTCGATTGTGATCTCCATAGGAAGAGTTTTTGAACCCTATCAAATTCCTCTTGTGTTAGGGAGTCCACTCCTTTGGTCGTCCCTTGTTCTAAAAAAATTTCTAGATCTAAATTCTCCCTCTCTAGAATCTCCTGCAGTTCATGGTCCTCCATTCCAGTGTCACTTTGAGTCATCTCATGGTCCCTATTTATCTCCATATCACTTAGCAGATCATCCTTTTGCTGGCTATTTCCTCTGATATCTTCTATTCTAGCACCCCTTTCCTTCTCCATGATAATGTTCTCTGATTCTTGATTTGTTTCTTTGTTTCCATCTTCATCTTCTAGGACCTTGAAACCATTGTAGCTCTATTTTCTTTCCTCATTAATCTTCTTTTGAGGCCTCTTTCTGCCTTTCCCTTTGCCCACAACCTTGGTGAAACCCTTGGGATTTTTGTCTGGGGTGGTTTTTACATTTCTTTCCAAATTGTTTGTTGGGTAGTCTCTATATATATGCATGTGTTCATGGCATTTGCATCACCTAAATGGGATGTGCTCATAGTCCACCGCCTGCACCCATTCTTCATCATATACTTCTAAAATTATTGCTTCTAGAAGTGCTCCAGATAGGTCCATTTCCACACATATCCAGGCAAAGGAGGTATATTTACCTTTCAGAGTTGCTTCTGAGATCTTTAGAAAATGCCCCAACTTGTTACCTATTTTTTTCAGAGATTCGGGTAACCAATAATCCAGAGGAGGGAGTATAGTCTAATCCATACTGGAACCGATGTGAATGTTTCATGTTCTAGGACAAAGTTCATCATCCATGGCCGCATGTAGAGGACTGCAGCTACGTAGAAATATGGTCCTCCTTCAAAAACTTTGTCTTTATCCTCTAGGCTTGTGAACACTACCGTGAAGAATCCCTTAGATCCCAGATGAAGGTTTATTTCCCCCTTTAGTTTCTAGTGGCTCCTTATCCATACATGTAGTGCCCTCTCTGTCGGCCATATCCCCATGAATTTGCATATAACCACATATTCTGCCATGTGATCTTTGTGTGCTTGTATTGCAGGGTCGCTTAAAAGGACCCGAGGAATGATTTCTGATTTGGGTTTGTAGACCCTAGTTTTACTCGTAGAAGTAGTTTTTTGACTGCTACCCTCTGTCCTTTTTTCCTTACTAACTTCCTGTTGATCTCCTTCTTGTTCTAGGGGTCTGTTTTTTCCCAGTTTTTCCATGATGGTTGCCTCTGTTGCCATTTCCAAAGGTTTCTTAAAATGCTGCTTTCCAGCTTCCTTGCTTCTGTCCATCACTATTTGACTGTAGGAGGGAGCAGCACTCCCCCCTGCTCGTCTTGCCATGGTACCCAACTTCAGAACCCTAACACCAACCCTAGATTAGTTTACAGAGCTCCACCATTCCAGAGCTTGTCTTTTTCAACAAAATTCCAAATAAAACTGTTTAATCATTTTGGACTACTATTTAGATATATTTGTATTTACAATTTTTTATAAGATAATTCTAATTGCCTCAATATGGGTGTTTATTTTGGAATATGCAGAATTTTAATTTAATTATTACTAATTATTAGGTGGATGGCAGAGATTTAACCTCCATAGAATATGTTAGGATATTATTAATAATATACACAAATAAAAGATTGAGATTTATCTTCGATGTAATTATGTAATTTTTTCCTTTTTAAATAAACTTAATTAATTAAAAGAAATTGTCAAATGAAAAGTGCTATATGAAATGACTCGTGGATTTTTGAGAATGTGGTATTGATAAATCATAGTATTTGCTCATCGTATTGTAAGAAAAAATATTTAAAATAAATAATTTCTATGGTAAAGTAAAGGTAAATATGATGATGATGATGATGATAGTGGTTAACATCCACTGAGAACCAAATTGGTCTATCAGACCTATAATTTTCTTAGTTTTTAATTGTCTAGCTCCTTGTCTTTCTTGGCGAGATTGGTGTTGTAGCTTTCTTTTTTTTTCTCTACTGTCTTCCAACATCCTTCATCTTGCATCTCCTTCATCTCTTCTAGTTCTTGGGACGTTGGTGTCTTAGCTTCGCGATATATTATGTTCATCCTTTTGAAGATAGTCAGAGAAGAAGTTTGGTCTAGGAGATCTGATTTGTTGTTAAATGAAGAATTATTTTGTGCGGTATTTGAATCCTCAGAGCTGTTGATTCTTGAGGGGTTGTCAAGTTCACTCTTTTGGGCGGGGCTTTCTCCTTGCTTGTCTTGAGAGTTGTTTCTTTCTTGCCCGATTTCTTGTGATTCAGGGTTTTATCTAGAGTATTCTTCCTTGATGACAGTGTAGTGTGCTTTTTGTGCTCCTTCCCACCATGTAGATCTATGGTGGTTTTTTCTAGCAGAATTTTTATGGGAGGTTTTTGGGTAGTTTTTGGCTAGATGGCCTGTCTCAAAGCAGGATCAACACCTGAAGAGGACACTTTCATAATCGAGTTTCTGGTTCCACACATACTCTTTACTTGTTAGGTTTATTTCAGCTAGGAATTCGGCACTGAAGTCCATTTCCACACAGATGCATGCATAGGTGGTTTTGGCATATTCCTCTGTTCTTGGGCACCTGCAGTAAAATTTCCCAATTGCATTTCCAATGGATTTTAGTGAGGAGAGATTCCAAAGATGCAAGGGTGGGCTTGGAAATCTCATCCAAACTGGTGTTGAGGTTATGAATACTATTGAGGGATCGAATGATGGGTTCCATGGCTTCGTGAATAGGCCTGAGTTTTCCCAAAACTAAGGGCTAGAATCTAGAATACATTGTCTACTTTCAGGATTTTCAAAATCTAATATAAAGAAATCCCTCACATAGGGTTAGATATTAATTTCATCAAAAATGACAGGCTTCCATACCTTCGAGATCCAATTGTAGAGCACTGTCAGCTACGGCCAAAAACCATTGAATCGATAGATTAGGGTACTTTCAGAAAACTTCAAAGTCTCACTGAGTGAGGCTTGGACCACTTGGACACTGGGATCTGGGGCTTCATTGATGATATGGGCAAGAGCTTGTCCTCTAGAAGTCGATGGAACTAAGCCAATAGCTATTTTCGTGAAGCTGGGAGCCATATTTTACTTGCCTGTAGAACCCAACCACAGAGAAATAAGGTAGAAGATTAGATCTAGATCTAGTTATAGAAGATTGAGGTGGTCAGATCTAGATCTAGCTGCAGAAGATTAGATCTAGAACCCAGCCGCAGAGAAATAAGGCAGAAGATTAGATCTAGATCTAGATCTAGCCGCAGAAGATTAGATCTAGAACTAAGCCACAGAGTCTCAATAAGCCTTTTAATTTGCAAGAAACCCAATATCCTCAAAAGCTCCGGCCACTATTATTAGGAAGTGAAGCCAGTGGAGGAGACTACACCCCCGCGAGTGGCCTCCTCTTCATCCAACAAATTAAATCGATGAAGGCACGCAACGCTCCGTGGAAGCAATCGCAAACCCCACTGCAACACCATTCAAGATCATTCCCTTAACCACTATTAGCAAGAGTGCTAGTGTTGTGACCACGGTCAGCCTCGCCAACACAGCTCCGTCACCAAAGCTCCGGTTGAAAACCACGATGGCTCACTTTGGAAGAAGTATAGCTACGACGAGGACCACGAGAAAAGAGAGGGGTTCACCCAGGATGCTGTAGAGAACGAGTTCCAAAAGGACAATCGTGACATAAACCAATAACACTCCGCAATAATAATTGTTTAATTTATAAATTAATTATTTTTATACTTAATAATAATAATAATTTAACTAAAGTTATAATTTAATTAATTTTTATGATTGATTGCAAGTAGAT
>APFE030330189.1:0-24779 GCA_000404065.3 Pinus taeda
TTATTGGTCACACAAAATCTAGAGCCCGTTGCTCAAATGGTTCTATAAGAACTTGTGGTTTAAGTGGCATCTCGTCTGATACTATTGGTCTCCCTACACTTTGGCAATTGTCACACCTTTCGACATAAGCCTTGGAGTCTTTGAAGATTTCTAGTCAGTAGTAGCCCAATTGCAGCACCTTATAGCTATTTGTTTATCTACAGAATGACCACCATAGAGTTCATCATGACCTGCTTTCGAGATTTCTAATATACCATCTTCTCTCACACATTTTCTTATTATTAAATATGAACTAGTATAAAACAGATCATCATTTACCCAACTATATCTAGAGATTTCTTTAATGATTTTTTATTTTCGTTTCTTTGAAAACTGAGTTGGAATTTTTCCAGAAGATAGATAGTTTGCTATGTCTACAAACCATGGTGTTTTTACTGTTATTGCAAACAAATGTTCATCTGGAAAGTTATCTGCAACTGGATTTGGATCATTGGGTGAATGTAATCGTGAAAGAAATTTAGCCACTTGATTGTCTTTCCTTGGTCGATCTTGAATTATAATGTTAAATTCTTGCATTAACTGTAACCATCTTGTTATTCTCCCATTTGTGATTGATTTGTTCATTAAGTATTTGATTGTTGAATGGTCTGTATGAATGAAAACTTGGTATCCTGTTATGTAATGCCTGAATTTATTTACTGCATGTACTACAACTAACATTTCTTTTCCTCTGACTGTATAGTTCAATTGTGCAGGTATTAAGTTTTTGCTTATGTAGTATATTGCAAAATTGAATAGGTTTTCCTTCTGTCCAAGTGATGCACCTATAGCAATGTGAGATGCATTGGTTGAAATATGAAATGGCAGAGACTAGTTGGGTCCTCGAAGAATGGGCAATTGATAGTTTTTCTTTCAATATCTAAAATGGATTTTGACAATGATTTGTCCATTGGAATTCAACATCTTTTTCAAACAACTTGAATAGATGTTGGGCTATTTTACTAAAGTTTTCTATGGATCATCTATAGTAGCCTGCATAACCCAGGAAACTCCTTACCTCCTTTTGAGTTGTATGTGGTATTAAATTCACAATGACTTGAATTTTAGTTGTATCCACCTTAATTCCTGAGGAGGAAATATGGTGTCCCAAAACTATGCCTTCTGTTAACATCATGCAGCATTTTTCATTACTCATGGACAAATTTGTTTCTATGCATCGTTTTAAAACTTTCTCAAGCTTGTTTAAGAAATCGTCATATGTGTTTCCATATACCGTGAATGTTGGAAATAATACTGAGACGGTGGGGGGCGGGGGGGTGAATCAGTACTAGCAAATCAATAATATTTTCATTTCCATTATCAGATTCATATACACTACTTCAGTTAAGGATACCCATGTATGTACACAACTGTGTTTAACACAACTAGCGTTTATCCAGTAAACTAATGATTTAATTAGTTGATCTTCAATGAGTGCATCAGAACATTATTAACCATATGAATAGTAAATAGGTGCAGTAAAGCAGAACAAATCATCACACATAATAAGCACACATGAACGCTATGATATAAGGTGGAAACCCAATGTGGGTGAAAACCACCTGCTGCAATTTGTCTCTATCTTCGTTTAATAAGAAAATTATTTTTACAATATTTATGTACTGGTGTATTCTTATACCAGTATGTAGGCTTCTAACTGCAGAAGGCTACAACCTTTTCTCGTTCTCCAGCTACTACTGGAAGGGAGCTACAACCCCCTATCTCTTGTACTAGCTAATGTACTAGTACGTAGGTACTGACCTACAGAAGGTTACAACCTTCTCTTTTCTTCCAAGGACCACGTTTCATAAATTTTCAGACTAGATCCATAAATACAAAACAATCGTCCCTACAATACAATCATTAAATCTGAATCACTGAAACCGTGTCATCAAAAACATAGTCACCAGAACATAGAGCAGAGCCCAGAACTCTGCAACAACCATTAGAACCAATAGCAACATCAAACCTCAAATCTTATAATGTATACGCTACTTGACTGTGTTGAACCAGCATGTATATGCCCTTTCACCAGAGAGAACCCGCGTACAGATCTTAAAATAATTACTTATACCTTCGCTACAATTTTCAACTTCTGATACACCTAAAACATAAGATATAAAGGATAAAACATGTGTTAGTATTATGATCATACCATATAATGATAATGCATTTTGGTCTTCATGATCCTGGTCCATCAACCTTTATCAACCGCATAGGTTCCTCTTAGGTTCAGATCAAGCAAAGCATCACAAACCCATAACCAGCATACTAGATCTCACACTTCATCAGATATTCATCACTTGCACACTTGCACCTCTTGGCCTAATGATCTTCTCCTTATATAGGTTTAGGCCTCTCTCAATACCATTGTCTAAAACCACGTAGAACCAATACCTTGGACACAGTACCTGGGGTCAACACTTCGGACCAAATACCATGGACCAATACCAAAATACCATGGACCAAAACTTAGTTTTCCAACATATACGCGACTTTCCTTCTTTGAGCCTGCGTGTGTACGTATACGTGCCTTTGTTCTTATAACCCGCATGTATACAGAATTTCATCAAGGTTAACCTGCATATACCTCTCTCTGATCATTAATTCTTTGCTCTTGACCTACTCAACTATGATCTATCATCTAAATGAGTTGCCATCAAGGAAAACGCCCATATCATACCTCTGAGTGAGCTTCCATCAAGTACAACACCTGTATCATAATGCCAACAATATCCCCTTTTGGAATTGATGGCAACAACCACACCAAGTCACTCTCCCCCTTTGACATCAAGGGCAAAGGGCAGACCAAGATATTCTCTTCCTTGATATACATTCTATTGTCCATACACCCCCTGAGTACCTGCTGAAATCTCTGATTTAGCTCCCCATTTGTACATGCCAAGATGTACCAATCCGTCCATTCTCCCCTTGAGCACATGCAAGGTCTACAAAAGCATAACATGACTCTATACAGACATTGCCAATGACCTTCCTAAAGACTCATACATACATCAATCTCCCAACAAAGTGGGGATACATCATTTTTGACTCAACCACCCAACCAAGTGGGGATATACCATAAGTTTATACATGACTCAAAAATAAGAAACATTACATCATCCATCCCATGCATAGTGGGGTTAGAAATCAAAGACCAGCAGTCTAATCAAGACCATGATAGTCATCAACAACTATCATACACCATATATGATCTGCACCATAAGCATCAAAATCCAGCCCTATAACCTGCAATACCATTCTTTTGACCAACTAGCAAGATGTATCATTTAGCCACATAAGCTTCATCACCAAAGACTTCTAACCATAATGCCAACAATGCATTCTTCGAAGGATATGCTCCCCCTGAGCCTGTGCCAACCATCATATACCATGACCGAATCATTTCCTGAGTCTATTCTGCTACTTTTTCTTTAGAGTTCCATATACATGACTTTGAAGCCTCTAACTCACGTATATATGCGGCTTATCTTCGTAATATTGTCGTATGCAAATTGGAATATTGAAGGTCTACACTTTCAGTTTCCCCTGTGTCTGTTATTTCAACTAACTGAGTTATGCCACATATTTCTGTCTCTATTTTTTTCTTATTCAATACCTGGATTCGTGATGATGTATGATACTCTTGCTTTGGAGTTTGAATTATTCTCCTGCATTCCCTTACTTTATGTCCAAACTTGTTACATGCATAACATCTTACATGTTTCATATTCGTCCTATAGTAGTTAATGGCTTTGTGACCAAACATATTGCAAGAAAAATAATATCCCTTGAAGTACTTGGAGCATGATGATCTTTCTATGTGATGGTCTTGACCCATTTTGCTTCTGCATCTAGCTACAATATGTCCAAAGTTATGACATACATAACATTCAACATTACTCATTTGAGGAAATAACCGACTATCACTTCCATAGTTAGGAGGAAAAGATCTTCATTGAAGAATTTCTTTCCTTGCTTGTTGTTAGGGTTGACCACTTATCTCTTCATTGATCATTTCAGATTTTGCATTAGAATTCCTTTCCTCACCATGTGAGCTAGATTCACCTTCGATAGTTTCATAAAAATCAAGACCAGTTTTGAGAGCAGGGGATCTTTGACTACTAAGAATATCATCCAAAATTTTAGTACAGTATTGAAATCATAATAGTTTATCATTTTCTTATAATTTACCTTTTAATATATTTACCTCAACCTGATGTTGTTCTTCCTTTTCCAGATATTTCTTCCTTATGCTTTCTTCAGCTTTTCTTCCTTCTTCCACTTGTTGCCTTAATTCAAGCACTTCATGTTCTTGTTCTTCAAAAGCTTCTTTATTATGATTCTTTGATTCTTTAAGATATTATTTAAGAGAGAGGATCTTAGATTCAAGTCTCTAAATTGTTATGCTTTGATCTTTTACTACATCCTGCAGCTGCTCCCTTACTCTGGTTACTGCCTCCAGTTGTTCTTTTAATCTAGTAACTTTTTCTATGTCCTTATTTTCATATGCCATGAGAAGTCTAATGTCTTAATCACTATTGGATCAGTCATTACTTTTATCATGAGTATAATAACTTCTATTACCTTGTTGAGACATCTTTCCTTTGTTATGAGGGCATCTAGCAGCGTAGTGACCAACTCTACCACAAGAAAAGCATTTGAAAGGTAGCTTACCTTTGAACCTTCTAGATCCCCGTTCAAGATTCTTCACAAAATTTACCTCATATTTTTCTTCTGAAATGTATCCTGATTCACTAAGTTTTTCTTTTCCATTTGATGATACTTTAAATGCGAATTATCTCATATCTGATGGTCCTTCTTTTTGCATCTCAAAAGCAGTTAAGATTCGATGAAGCTGCGTCATTGTGATTTTCTACAGATCCTCCTTTTCTTCTATGGCAGACACTTTGGATTCAAATTTAGTAGACAAGGATCTCAAAACTTTCTCAACTAAGACAACTTCCTTAATTTATTCACCAAGGTTCCTCATACAATTGACAATCTCATCTATACGCAGGAAGTAATTAGCTATGCTTTCATTACTATGCATCTTAAGAGTTTCATACCGTATTCTGAGAGTTTGAAGCTTAGCACATTTTACCTGATCGTCTCCTTCATAGCTTAGAATGATTTTATCCCATATTTCTTTGGCTGATTTAAACTGCATGACCTTGACAAATTCTGATTGTGACAAACTTCCCAATAAGACAGTAACGGCTCTGGCATTGAGTTCATATTGCTTTCTACCTGCCGTATCTATAGGAGTTGCTGATGGATATGTATATCCTCCTTCCATGATTCCCTAAACATATGTTCCAAGCAATTGTAGATATGTTGTGGTTCTTATCTTCTAGTACAAAAAATTGCTCCCATTGAAGATTGGTGGTCTGATGGATCCCTCTCTGTCTATATTACTCATCTTGATGGATCTTCCTTCAAGCGATCAAGCCTCTTCTCAAGGGCCTGCTCCGATACCAATTGTTGGAAATAATACTGAGGGGGGGGGGGTGAATCAGTATTAGAAAATCAATAATCTTTTAATTTCCATTATCAGATTCATATACGTTACTTCAGTTAAGGATACTCGCGTATATACGCAACTGTGTTTAATGCAACTAGCATATATCTAGTAAACTTATGATTCAGTTAGTTGATCTTCAATGAGTGCATCAGAACATTATTAATCATATGAATAGCAAATAGGTGCAGTAAAACAGAACAGATCATCACACATAAGAAGCACACATGAACACCATGATATAAGGTGGAAACGCAATGTGGGTGAAAACCACTTACTGCAATTCGTGTCTATATTCTTTTAATAAGAAACTTCTTTTTATAATATTTCTGTGCTGGTGCAGTATTATACTAGTACGCAGGCTTCTATATGCAAAAGGCTACAACCTTCTCTTTTCTTCCAGGGACGACGTTTCATAAATTTTCAGACTAGATCCATAAGTACAAAACAATCACCACTGCAATACAATCATTAACTTTAAATCACCCAACAACTGAATCACTGAAACCTTGTCATCAAAAACACAGTCACCAGAACACAGAGTAGAGCCCAGAACTCTGCAACAACCACTATAACCAATAGCAACCTCAAACATCAAATGTATACGCTACTCAACTATGTCGAACCAATGTGTATACGCCCTTTCACCAAAGAGAACCCACGTATAGATCTAAAAATAATTACTTATACCTTCGTTGCAATTTTGAACTTCTGATACACCCAGAACATAAGATATAAAGGATAAAGCATGTGTAAGTATTATGATCATACCATATAATGATAATGCATTTTGGTCTTCATGATCCCGGTCCATCAACCTTTATCAACCGCATAGGTGCCTCCTAGGTTCAGATCAAGCAAAGCATCACAAACCCATAACCAACATACTAGATCTCACACTTCATTAGATATTCATCACTTGCACACTTGCACCTCTTGGCCTAATGATATTCTCCTTATATAGGTTTAGGCCTCTCTCAATACCATAGTCCAAAACCACGTAGAACCAATACTTTGGACCCAATACCTGGGGTAAACACTTCCGACGAAATACCATGGACCAAATACCATGGACCAAAACTTAGTTTTCCAACATGTACATGCCTTTCCTTCTATGAACCTGCATGTGTACGTATACGCAACTTTTTTTCTGCTAAGCTACATGTACACACACTTTTATCAAGGTTAATCTGAGTATACCTCTCTCTGATCAGTAATTCTTTGCTCTTGACCTACTAAACTATGATCTATCATCTGAGTGAGTTACCATCAAGGACAACACCTGTATCATACCTCTAAGTGAGTTGCCATCAAGGACAACACCTGTATCATAATACCAACAATGAAATCATACATAAACTTCTACACATTCATGGATTAGATCAGCAAATATCGCAAGCTGTGCTCTTTGGAAAGTTACAGGTGCATTACATGATCTGAATGGCAAGACATTGTATGCATAGGTTCGCCATGGGTAGGTGAATGTTGTTTTGTCTTGGTCTTTTGTTTCTATTCTAATCTAATTATACCCACTAAGCCCATCTAGGAAGGAGAAAAATTTCTTTCCAGCTAATGATTCTAGAACCTGGTTAATGATTGGGAGGGAAAAATGATCTTTTAATGTTGCTTTGTTTAATTCTTAGTAATCTACACATATCCTCCACTACCCATTTTCCTTTGGTACAATTACCAATGGAGAAACCCATTAGTTGTTTGAAATAGGATAGATGAATCCAATTTTAAGAAATTTTTGCAGTTCTTCCTTCATTATTTCTTTCATCATGGGATTCATTCATCTTTCAAGTTGTCTTACTGGATTAATCTAATCATTTGTATAGATGTGGTGGATACATATGTTAGGATGAATTCCTTGCATATCAATATAATCCAAGGCAAAAGCTTTTGAATATTTTTGTAATAATGCAATTACCTCTTTTTCTTGTGATGATTGCAAATGGTTACCAATGTTCAAATGTTTTCCAAGATATATCTCAAATTCTTTTTTTGTTGAATTGGTAATTGTGTTTACAAGAAAAATGTTTGTAAAGGAGCTTCACAAGGATTGGATTGTACAAGTTTCCTGAAAACATTGATTCAAAAGATTACTTGCAGCTTCATATTGAATCTCTCTAAGCTACTCTGAAATATTTGGTTTTGAGATGAAAAGATCCATTAAATCCTCATTCTCTTCTTCTTCTCTAAGGTCAAAGACTTGATTTATACTTAGAATTGATTTAGTTTGTTGTTGTTCTTGTTCTTCAAGCATTGATTCTAAAGAAGGTGATTGTGCAGGTGAATAAAGTGTAATGTGTTTCCATTCATCTCCATGTGCAATAATCATACTTTCAGATCTGCATCCTATCAAGGCATCATCCATGGCTAACCATGGTCTGCCTAAGATTAGAGGATGTCCTCCCAAATTTGTTTTTAGCTACAAGATGAGGAAGTCAACAAGATACTCCCATGAATCCAAAGAGACTATAATATCTTCTAGTATTCCTTCTTGTACAACTTTAGATCTATCTGCTAACTCTAGTACTGTAGAAGTTGATCTAATGTTGTTTAAATGTAGATATTTCATTGTCTCCATAGTCATTACATTTATAGCAGTGCCCAAACCTATCAATGTGTTTGGAACTGAGAAATTATTATTGAAATAGTATCCATAGGTATACCAGGATCAATATATTTTTCTACTGTCGTTTTTGTTGACATGAGGCTTGCTAATTTACCAATGACTTGGATTGTAGTAGGATCCTTCTTCTTCTTACTAGTTTTCTTAATGCATAATTCCTTTATTGTCTTAGAATAAATTGGTATCTCTTTGATTACTTTCAATAAAGGAATTTTTACATAAGAATTTTTCAATTCATCCAAAGTGTCAAATTCAGGAAGGCTCATTTCAATTTGTTTCTCTACTAACCTCTCATGATAGGGTGGTGCTTGAGTTATAATAGTTTTTCCTTTCTGAATTTGTTTTTCGGATTGTGATGTTTCAAGTTGTTCTCCTTGTTCATTTGGCTCTTCTATGATTAGGGGATAATCTTTTTTAAGCACCTTTCCAGATCTTAGATGGACATCATTTATGGGAAGAATAGAATATGTTGGAAAATATGTTGCTTCTTCTACATTGTATGCAGGTTTATCCATTTTATTGCTTGGATTTGCCATTGGTTGGGCTGGTAATTGAGTTGGTCTGGGCTAGTTTGAAGGTAGATATAGCTGTTGTGGTTTTGTTAGTAGTGGTGGAGAATTCTGTTGCAAAAATGGCATGGATAATGGATATGTAAATTTTTTTTGTGGAAATGGCATGGATAATGGATTTGCAGAATTCTGTTGTGGAAATGGCATGAATTGTGGATATTGTTGGTAAGGAAATGGTTGTTGATATTGTTGTTGGTATTGTTGTTGGTATTGTTGAGGTGGTTGGTTTCCATAACCATATCCTATCCAACCTTGTGCAAGTTGGTTTGGATATTATTGTGGAGGCAAAGCTTGCCATGGCATTAGAGTATTCCAAGAATTTTGAGGTGGATGTGGATAGTTTTGTTGAGGGAAATGTTGTAGATTTTGTTGAGGAATCCTTAGTTGCCAAGGTCTTCTTGGTGCCACATAATAGAAACCTTATGTTCCTTGCACTTCTTCCATTGGATTCATTTGCAATTCTTTCAACCTTGGACAATATTCTATTGAATGATTTTCTGTACAAAGACCACATACTTGAACACTATCCAAAGGACATTCTCTTAATGGATGTTTCTTTCTACATTTGGAACAAAAGATTGCTAAAGATTGTTCTTGTTCCTCCTTCTTCTTATTTGCTTTCAGAACATCTACTTGAGTTCCTAATGTACTTAGGAGATCAGTTTTGAAATTTTATAACAAGCTTCCTATATTTGCTCTTGTTACTCCTCCTGCTGCTGATTTTGCTGCTTTTGAACTCACATCTCCCTTTCCATATTTGATCTCCCTCTAGAATATTTTTGAAATAAATCAACAATTTCATTAAATGGCAAGTTTGAAATATCACCATTGCCCATTACATTTAGAATGTCAATATATTCATCTCTTATACCTTTGAGAAAGATTGTTCAAATGGTTTCTTGATTTAGAGAGTGTTGTTTGGATTTTTGTAGATTATATGCAAAACTTTCTAAGCATTATTCTAGACTTTCTTCCTCTTATTGTGTCATTATGAAAACTTCTTCTTTTGAGTCCCTAGGCCTACAATAGGCTTGATATTTTTTAAGAAATATTGATCTCACATCATCCCAAGAAGCTATTGTTTTCTCTCCTAAACCGATGAACCATTTGAAGGCTACTGCTTTCAATGTAGCAGGAAAGAGTTGAAGTTTGTGTGTGTCATCAATGTATCCATATGTTCTACATAAGATGTCAGATTCAAACATAAGGGAATCAGGATTTTCTGTTGACATTCCATAAAAATTTTGCAATATAGAAGGTGGAATATT
The DNA here is from genome assembly GCA_000404065.3 of Pinus taeda. Lineage (NCBI taxonomy): Eukaryota > Viridiplantae > Streptophyta > Pinopsida > Pinales > Pinaceae > Pinus > Pinus taeda. The sequence goes on from APFE030330189.1 coordinate 10,033, forward strand.
TTTCATTTTCACATCTTCGCCTAATATTGCACTTGTGTCCACAATTGGAAAGCCAAAAGTAGTTTCCTGATCACCACCATCTTCTTGTCTTTTCCTATCCTCTTCTGCTTTCTATAATTTTCTCGTTTTTCCTCTTCCTCTCTCTATCTTCTCCACTCTCTTTGTTGTCTTTCATATTCAAGTCTTGGTTTAGGAGTAAGAATAACAAATCGATGTCCCTCTTCTACCATAGTTTCAATTTTTTCAATGCCAATTTGAGGTTCAAGTTGTTCAAAGATAGGTTGACCTATAGATTCAAGAATGGGTTGTTTTTATTTAACAATTTCTTTTTGTTTTCTTGAAGTAGGTGCTATTGTTGATGGTTGTTTTCTTTTTACCTCTCAAGCTAACAAAGTTTTCCTTTCAATTGAAGTTAATCTTTGCCCCATTCTTTGTTTTTCTTCCAATTCCTCAATTGTTGGCTTACCAGCAACTGGTGTTGTTAGCTTTGATGGTCCTACCTCTATTGATGGGGAGTTTTTCTTAATAAATCTACCTTTAGGATCTCTATTTCTAGGTATAAAGAAACATGACCAAAAGAAATGTAACTAATTTTTTTTATTTTTGTTTTATGATATTTTTAGTGTTTTTGTTTATCTTCCTATTGACTATGCTGATGATTGCCTCCCTAGCAATGGTGCCAAAATGTTGAGCTAATTTATTCACACAAATTAACACAAGTATTCTTTATAAATCCAGGTTTGTAAAACTTGGAGTCAAGTCCACAATATATGGATATCAAATATAGTCAAGATTGAAAGATGAGCTTTCAAAAAATAAAGAAGTGCATATTACAAATATAAGCCTACATTAACAATTTCTAAATCACTTTTGCAATGAAAGAAAGATGAAGTGGCTCTTAACTCAAGAGGTCCAATTGTGTTCTTCTCTCTCAATTATTACTTGGTGAATAGAAATCAGAAACCATGAACTAACAATAGCTTAAGATGAACAAATCAAAGATGAAGGAGAATCTTAAATTAAGATATCTTTGGGCATTTTCCATCACAATTCATTCACCATTGTGCTATCATTTGAAAACTAAAAAATACATAAGAAAACTGCTTGCATGTAACACAGGAGAAGCCTAGTTTTAATCTATCAATTTAACAGAAGGAGAATTCAACTTGAACACTTTGTTATTCCATATTACAAAAGTGATAAAAAAACTAAGATTCAATAAAATAAATCATTAGACATCAACCATAAACAAATCTGAAACAAAGCACATAAACAAGTTCTAAGATAACCAGATTTTGGAAAATTAAGCTAGTCTAACAATGAAGTGTACATAGCTTGGAGTGGGGGCCCTCCACCCTTGCTTTTCACACTTGAAGTTGATATCAGAAGCTGAAACTTCAGGAAATCATCTACATTAATAAATAGAATAATTAAAGTATAACAGGTTCTTCAAATTAATCTCCAAAATCCAAATGTCAGCATAAAATTATACAAAAGTTACATACATAAGCCATCAAAGTCTTGGCTTAAATAGAAGTTTTATGAAGTAAACTGATCTATAGTCTCTCTAACAATCATATATACTCATGTCCACCTATCTATGTTGAAACCATCCAATCCATCCCAAGAAATATGGTCAATCCCATAAAATCTCAAAACTACCCTATTTCCTAGGGATTTTCTGGGTGACTAGTCATGTTTGACTAGCCTTGAATGGGCCTAATAAAGCTCGTTCTAACCAAACCAAGTGGAATTATTTCAGTCTTAGTTCCAAAGGTTTCCATCCATGCATCTAACTTGAGCCCAAGTGTCCTGCAAACATGTCATCCACATAGCTTTACGGGAATTTTTGAATCTGTCAAAATTTGCACTTGAAATCAAATTTTCATAAAAAGTTTAGAATTTGCAAAATTAAAATAAAATACCTGAATATACATGAAATACATCAAAATGGGATAGATATAGTGGAAACTAGATGGAAAATATATGGATTAAGTAAGTTTCCTCAAGGAAAAATAGACCAAAATTGAGGGCCAACACATGGATCGTGTCCTATTCACCCCGCCTAGGTCAACAAGGAAGATGGTACAAGAATGTGGTCAAAGGAGAAGTCAAATGTACAGACCTAAGGCAAACAAGACTCTATTTTGTACACATTTCACAGTGATGGGATCTGAAACAACTTCCTGAACCCACAGACTTCAACAACCATCTGTGCAGCCAAATCCAACATCCATCATCTTAGATTTATGTCTCCAGTAGCCGTGGAAGAGAATTCTATGTGCCTGTCTCCTACGTGTTTTTTCCTGTAGCTTATTTTTCTCCATAAACAGTGGTATAATTTTCTTATAAATACCTGTGTGAAGAATGCATAACCAGTTTGAATTTCCAGATGTATTAAGCTTAGACTACTATTCTATAATTTTGAAAAAACTCATTCTCTATTTTTGATATGAAGACCGTGTGTTTTATGGATATCTAAAAGTGTTTTCTATATATTGATTGAGAACTCATAACGTGATTAGTTGCATAGGGATCCTGTGCTAAATAAGGTTTCATTTCATCTTGTTTTTTCTTTTATAGCTAAACTACAAATTCATCATTTGTTCCATATTGTTCATAACCATTTACTAACCTCGTTTATAATGTAGTCTTTATCATTTTCTTACTAACGCAGAATAGGTTATTTCAGTGCAGACTAGTTTCTTTTTGCTTAATTTCTTTCTAGTTTTATCAGTGGTTAGAAGTTGAAATGCAGTAGTGTAATGTAGTTGTTTCATTTATTGTTTCTCTAGTCTTAAGTTTTTCAAATAGACTGATCAGTGCCATTACTTTTCTTGCCATTTTCTTACTAGTTTATTGACTCATGGTGTAGATGGATGTTCCTAAAGAGCCCTTCTAGTTGATAACTCATCTTAAACTAAGTAGTTGAATACTTCATTCATGCAATGAGTCTTTTTTGCATTTTTATTTATCTTCTCTTAGAATAATGAAGTACAAAATTCCTCAAAATTTCATCACAATGAGATTTTTCTCCCAAAATTGCGAGGCAGAGTAACTAAGCACTTCATTTAGTTTTGCTTCCATAGTAGATTAGTTGCAACTTCATTTTCAATTTTAGTATTTCATTTAGATTTGTTCTCGTAACGTATTAGACAATAGTTACTTTTAGTTTTCAGTATTTCATTTAGTCTTGTTTTTGTAATTTAATAAACAATAGTTGTAATTTTACTTTTTAGGTTGTAGCTCATGGTTTGGAGATAATGATATGATTAGAAATAGAAACTTTTTTTTCATTTCTTGATTAAACTTTGCTTTCAAATCTTACTTAATCTCTTTTAGTCCACATTTCTTTCAGTTCTTAGCAGTCTTTACAGAAGTTAGATATAAGATTTTGTTAATTACATTATAAATCATTAGGGATTAAAACAATATAAAACTCAAAAACAATGAAGTAAGAAGGGTCATCTACCACATATAGTGCACTACACTTCATTAGTTTAGGATACCTGGATTGATAGTTTATGTAGAGAAATTTAGGACACTAAATTGACCAAACATTTTGGTGTCGTTTCCGGGGAAGTGTAACTAGGTAGCGTTGTCTCTTACATTAAAAAAAAAAACAAAAAACAAAACAAAACAATGACATGCATAGAGAAAGAGACTCTAGGGGTAGAGGTTCAATTCCCACAACACCACCTACTCCACCAAGAGTATGAAAAGACACACCTTCATCCCAGACTCATACTCCCAACCATAACATTCCTGGAATTCAAGGGGTAGAAACTCAATCAGAAGATTCTCCTTCTTCATCTACCAAAATAGTTCTAGGAGAGAAAAATTTTGAATCTCCAAAAGTAGTGATAACCTTTTTCACCTCCACAGGAGAGCCTATTGTAGTTGAAGAATTAGGAATATGTGGTGAGGAAGAGGAAGTAGAAACTATATCCCATAATCCATTAATAGAAGAATCAGAGCAGGAGGGAATAACCTTGGAGGTTGAGCCCTATACGGATTCTGAAGAAACTATAATGGTAGAAGAAGAACAAGATGGATGGAGAATTCTCATTATTTGGAGGAGAGCGTAGAGGAAATAATGGAGGAGGTAGAGGTAATAATGGAGGAGGCAAAGGAAATAGGGAAGTAGATAACTCTTTTGGATTCCCTATAGTGGATGAGAAAACACATACCACAATGAAAAATATCTCACCATCTGTCCTCCTAAATTTCTATTGGTTGAGAAGTGAGGACCTTGAAACATTTTTGTTTTAGTTTGAAGTCTTTTGCAGAACATATGACTATCTAGAAGAATTTCAAAACATTAAATTGTTTCCTTCAACAATAAAATGGGTTGCTTTGAAATGGTTCATGGGGTTAGTCATTCAATCCATTAGAACATGGAATGACATGAAAAAAGAATATTTGGATAGATACTTAGATTACTACATGCCTACCAATCATAAAGATGAGGTGTTCAAAATGATGCAAAGAGAGGATGAAATCTTAGATGATTTGATTGAGAGATTCAACTATAAATTGAAAAGAGAAAAGATGAACAATTTAGATGAAGAAACTTTGAAAGCTTTTTTGTTAAAGGCCATTAGAGATGAGTGGATAGATATCCTTAACATGATGGGGAAGGGAGATATTTCTCAACTTCCATTGAGTGACATAGGAACTATGTGTTCATCTCTCAAGAGGGAAATCTAAAACAAGGAAAGGGCTGAGAGATCCTTTTCTTGTTAGAGCAAAAAAAATCTGCAAATGGATCTGTAAGTAGGGCAGAAATTGGCAATATGCTTGATGAGTTTAAAACTGATACTTTAGGGAGCCTTAGTGAGCAACTAAAAACCCTTAAAATTCAAAACAAGCAAAAAAAATAGGTTGATGATTTAGCCATTTTTTGTCCAAAATGTAGAAAGAAACATGCTCTAAGGGAATTCCCTTTAGATGCAAAAATTGTAGAAACTTGTACAATCTGTTCAGAAAGCCATGAAACTAAGGGTTTCCCCTCAATCCCAAGTCTTAAGGCTATCTTTCAAGAGGAAACCGTCCCATATTCTGCAGAACCTCTTTGTTTTGCTGCAAGAAGACCTTGGAAGGGGCCACAAAATTAAGGATTAAAAATCCAATGTGTAAATCAAATGTATCTTCAACCCCCACCAAACTAAAATTCTTGGTAACAACCTTGGCCTCAACCTTAATCTTAGTATCAATCTCAACCGTGGGCACAAGGGGTACAAACTCCTTATGGGATATTTTCTCAATATTATCAATACCCTCCATCCTATCAGAATTATACTCCCCCACAAAATCAGAAACAAAATCACTAGCCACAACTTCAAAATCAGAATCCTCAACTTTCATTACCATTTCCACAACAAAGTCAAAATCCTCAACTCGTACTACCATTTCAGCAGAAACAAAATTAGCTACCTGCTCAGTCATTACCAAACCCCAACAATAAAAAACCCTCATAATGCCTACATGGTAGAAGGACATCAATTTCCAACTTACATGATTACTCCTTTAGATCTTAATGATGTTCAACTAAGATCTGGTAGGATATTAGAAAAGGGAAGACATTCTGTAGTTATTCAAGAACAAGACACTTTTGAGGAAGATTCTTTAAAAGTCAATAAAAGTTTTGAAGGAACATCTCTCCAGAACCAAAACATTGAAAAGAAAAACAAAAAGAACCAAATAACACAACTCCTATCATTGAGCAACCAGCATCTACTTCTACACCTTTTTTTCTTGAAAGACTACAAATTGATAGAGGGGTAGAAAAATAGATCTTGTTGCCCAATTATGATTTTCTAGATGAATTGAAGAATGTTTGTATCAACATTCCTTTTTTACAAGCCATTAGAGAAATTCCAATTCCAGCCAAGACAATAAAGGAGTTGAGAATCAAAAGACTAGGAAGAAGATCAAAAGAAACAAAAAGAATTCACCTAGTAGGAAATATAGTAGACATAATGATGGGAAAAATTGTCATGCAAAAATATGTGGATCTAGGCAGTCCAATTTTCAAGACACATATAAATGGAATTGAAATTCCAAATACATTTATTAACTTAGGGGAAACAATAAACATTATGAGTAGACAAACTATGGAGCAACTTAAACTTCCTAATCTTCTTTACACACCTACCTTACTGCAACTTGCAGATAGATTAGTAATTTAACTAGATGGTGTGCTAGAAGATATTTCAGTCTCCTTAGATTCGTGGGAATATCCTATTGATTTCATGATTTTAACTCCCAAAAATAATCTAGGAGGACACACACTCATATTAGGAAGACCTTGGCTAGCGACAGCTGATGCTTTTATTAGTTGTAGATCTAGTGACATGTACATTTTTGATGGTAATTCAACAAAGAAATTTACTTTGTATCGTCCAGCAAAAGAAATCACAGAAATAGATGACAAGGAATGGATTGATGATGAAGATGATATTCAACCTCTCTTTACTATATCAGAAATTAGTGAAGATAGTCAAATTTTGAATACATTGGAAAATTTTGAAACATCTTCAGAATATGATCATGCACAATTTCAAGAAAAATCTAATGTTGAATACTTTTCATCGAGGCCGATGTCTCTCTATTCTATGGAAGAGTTTGGTAGCTCTACAATTGAAATTTTTCTAGGTAGGACATTGAATATAAACAAAAACTTGGAGAAACTACAATAAAAAGAGCTAACCAAAACATTACAAAAACATTCTGCTACATTTGCATGGGAGTACACTGACATGAAAGGTATTGATCCTAAGACTTGTATCCATCATATATATATTGAGGAAAACATTAGACCAATCAGACAACCTCAAAGAAGAATGAGTCCGAATCTTCGGGAAATTGTAAAAGAAGAGTTGCAAAAATTACTCAATGTAAACTTCATTTACCGAATTTCAGATAGTCAATGGGTTTCTCCTTTGGTAATTTTGCCTAAAAAGAATGATAAGTGGAGGGTGTGCATTGATTATCAAGAATTAAATAAAGAAGCCCTTAAATATCACTTTCCTTTTCCCTTTATAGATCAAGTGTTATATACATTAGCAGGTAAGAAGTATTTCTCATTCTTGGATGGTTTTAGTGGTTATAATCAAATTCAGGTAGCACCTGAGGATCAGGATAAAACCACATTTACTTGTCCATGGGGAACTTTTTCCTATCGAGTACTTCCTTTTGGGTTTTGTAATGTACCTGCAACATTCCAAAGAGTAGTACTAGGAATTTTTTATGATCTAATACATGATTGTGTAGAGATATATGGATGATTTTACAGTCTATGGAAACACATTCGAAGAAGCTTTGGAAAATTTGGAAAAAGTTCTTAAAATATGTAAAGAAACAAACCTTTCACTAAGCCATGAAAAATTCTTTATGATATTTACAAAAGGTATTGTTTTAGGACATCACATTTTAGGAGATGGGATTAAAGTTGACATATATAAAGTTGAAGTCATCTCTAAGTTATCAATTCCAAGTTTCCAAAAAGATGTTAGAAGTTTTCTAGGATTTACAGGATACTATAGAAGGTTTATAGAAAACTTCACTAAAACAGCATCTCCACTTTTCAAATTGCTTGCAAAAGATTGTGAATTCAGTTGGAATCCTATTGCCAACTAGCATTTGAAACCTTGAAAGCAAAAATTTCTGAAGCACCTATTTTAAGAGGTCCAAATTGGAAACTTCCTTTCCGTATATCCACAGATGCTTCAGATACAGCTCTGGAAGCTGTACTGGGACAAAAATATTTGATTCCTTATGCCATTTACTATACAAGTAAGAATTTGACTCCAATTGAGTTGAGTTATACTGTGACTGAAAAGGAATTTTTAGCTATTGTTCATGGAATTAATAAGTTCAGACACTATATAACAGGCTATGAAACTTGTGTTCATACAGATCACTCTGCAATTAGATATTTGATGAATAAACCTATTAATAATGGTAGAGTTACAGGATGGCTTTTACTTTTGCAAAAATTCAACATTATTTTGCTAGATAGACCTGGAAAACAAAACACAATCGCTGATTTCTTGTCCAAGATTTAGAATATCAAAGAAGACTCTCTAGTTGAAGATAAGTTTCCTGATGAATATATTTTTGTAGTAACTACTCAAACTCCTTGGTTTGTAGATGTTTCTAATTACTTGGTTATAGGGAAGTTTCCTTCACATTTGTTTCCTAGAGAGAAAAGAAAGATTATTCAAGAAAGTGCAAGATATTCGTGGATCACTGACGCATTGTATAAAATAGGGCTAGATCTTATGATCAGAAGGTGTGTCAGGGAAGATGAAATGCCTGATATCCTCAAAGCATGTCATGATGAGCCATGTGGTGGACACTTTTCTGACAAAAGGATAGCATATAAGATCTTTTTTTAGGATATTATTGGCCATCCATCTTCAAAGATGCTAAAGAATATGTCAGGAGGTGTGATAACTGCCAAAGGGTATGGAAGCCTACTCTCTCAAATCAAATGCCATTACAAACTTAGATACTTATTGAACCCTTTGAAAAGTGGGCTTTAGACTTTATTAGACCAATTAATCCTCCATCTAAGCAGAAAAGGTATATATTGGTATGCATTGATTATGACACCAAATGGGTAAAATCCAAAGCATTACCTTTTGCTAATGAAAAATCTGTAGTTATTTTTCTTTTTGAGGACATCTTCACTCATTTTGGTGTTCCAAGAGAAATTGTGACAGATCAGGGATCTCAATTCACATCCAACATGATGGAAAGACTTATGGAGGAGTACAAGATCAATCATAGGAAATCTACTCTCTATCATCCACAAGCAAATGGTCAAGTGGAGTCTACAAATAAAGTGATAGAAGGAATCCTCACCAAGACTCTGCATCTACATAGAAGAGATTGGGAAGAAAGGATTCTTGAAGCCTTATGGGCCTATAGAACTACATGGAGGAATAGAACGGGACATACACCCTATGAACTTGTTTATGGGAAGTAAGTCTTGTTCCATATAGAGTTCCAAATCAGAACTTTCAAGATGGCAGTCCAGTTGGAGATGGATTTATCAGAGGCTCAAAAACATAGGTTGGAGCAATTAAATGAACTCATGAAATTAGGAAAGAGGCAGTTCAAAGAACTGATATAGTCCAACAATAGAGGGCTAAATGGCATGACAAATCCATCAAGTACAAGAGATTTCAAGAGGGAGATTGGGCATTGTTATTTGGTTCAAAGTTTAAAGATTTTCAAGGGAAGTTTCAAACTCATTGGCTTGGGCCATATGAGATTGAAAAAGTCTTCGGTAATGGAGCAATGATGATCAAAAAAATAAGTGAAATTCAAACTCCTCGTCTTGTGAATGGTCATAGATTGAAAATACATCAAACACCAATATTAAAGGAGGATTTCATCAAGATCTTCCAGAACAATTCTGAAATGAAGTTAGTGAAGAAGAATCCTTCTTCTCCATCAACTTAGTCTTTATTTTTCATATCTAAAAAATATTTGTCTAAGGGAATTCATGTTAAAAGATGTAGGATAAATAAGACCAATCTCACCATTTAAAGCACCCTTGAAACTTCAGCACAGAAAAATGCTGAAGAAGAACCAATCTGTGAAAAATTAACAGAGATAAGAAAACAAACTAAGCAGAGGAGAAAAATGAATGAAAGGGTTGAAGAAATCAATAAGGATATTCTTGAACCTTCATCACCTCATGACGATGAATAGCTAATTTCTGAAAGACTAACTAAGAAAAAGGAGAAAATCAAGTAAGATAAGGAGAAAGGAAGTAGGAAAAAGGATACAAAAGAAGAAACCATAGGCTTCCAAAGCTTGAGGAGGAGCTCTAGACTTTGAGGCAAGGTGTATAAGGTGAAATCAAAAGAGGCCCAGTTTATAAATTTAGAGGAAGAAACTCTAGCTCAGTCCCTTGATAGTATTCCATATGAACAAAGTCCACAAAACTCTCCTCCAAATAATTTTGAGGGCATCCCAAGTAGAGCTTCTCCTGGCATTGATCCAATACAACAACCAATATATGACTACATAGAGTAATTAGAGAAAAAGAGTACATTAGTAGACCTAGGAACTTGAGCTAATCTAGAGTAGCCTACCACCTCACAACAAACTCTAATTAGCTCTCTCAAACAAGAGATCTATGAGCTAGAATTTCTGAACATGCAAATCCAAAAAGAAAATGAAACTTTAAGGGAACAAAATAAGCTAGATATAGCTATTCATGACAACACCATGGTACACTTGGGATTATGGCACAAAAAGAATATGAAGCTAAAAAGGAAAAATAAGAAGTTGAATAGGACAGTTATTAACCTCAAGTACAAATTTCTCATGAGGAAGCCAAGGATGGCAGTTGGTCCAAAGAAAAGCAAGAAGAGGAGGTTGGATGTGTTGGCTGAAGCATCAGAACAAATGCAGTAGGAGGAGGAAGTTCACAATTTTGATTGCATGGGGACATGGAATAATCTTGCAGTGGGGGTATATTGAGCCTCAAAATTGTCCTTTCCTTAGAAAATTTTCTCCTCCCTTTTCTTTGCCTTTCCATGAATAAAATGCATCACTATCATCAATAACCAGTATGCATTGAATTAAGGAGAACATTTTAGTGATTTACATGTTATTCTTTTATGTTTTTCTGTTTGAATAAGTTTTTGTCTTTTAGCTAAAGAAGACAGCCTATTCTGTAGCCAATCGTCTATTCCGTAGCTACTTCCATGCTTTAACAGGTTCCAGGTGTCAGAAGGAGAAAATAACTACATGGGCAGCTTAGAAAACATCATGACATGGATCATGTCCTATTCACCCTGCCCAGGTCGACAAGGAAGATGGTACAAGGCTCCAGTCAAAGGAGAAGTCAAATGTAGAGACCTAAGGTAAACAAGACTATGTTCTGTACAAGTTTCACAGTGATGAGATCCAAAACAACTTCCTAAACCTATGGACTTCAATAGCCATCTGTGCAACCGAATCAAACAACCATCATCTTAGATTTATGTCTCCATCAGCCGAGGAAGAGAATTCTGTGTGCCTGTCTACTACGTGTTTTTGGATGTAGCTTATTTTTCTCCATAAACAGTTGTATAATTTTCTTATAAATACATGTGTGAAGAAAGCAGAACCAGTTCGAATTTCTAGATGTATTAAGCTCAGACTACTGTCTTGTAATTTTGAAAAAAATCATTCTCTATTTCTAATATGAAGACCATGTGTTTTATGGATATCTGAAAGAATTTTGTAGAGATTGATTGAGCACTCATAACCTTATTAGTTGCAAAGGGCCCCTGCACTGACTAAGGTTTCATTTCATTTTGTTTTGTATTTTATAGTTAAAATGTAAACTCATCATTTCTTCCATAGTGTTCATAACCATTTTACTAACCTTGTTTATAATGCACTTTTTATCATTTTCTTACTAATGCAGAATAGATTCTTTAAGTGCAGAGTAGTCTTTTCGGGAAAACTAATATTTCTAAGAAATGCTAACCCTCTAGGTTTGGTAGCTAACCTAGAAACAACAGTTAAAACAATTCACTATTTTTCCTATGGACCACAAATAAGAGAAATATTATAAGGGACAAAGCTATAACTTCCACTTGATTCCTTGCTTGATCTCTCTCTTCGTTGGCTAATGTCATAACTCCTCCCCATACTTAACACACTTGGAGAGTACCTGCGCAGTTACAAAAACAAAGACCCATCCAAGCATAATGATCCATAATTCATAAATATCATAGAATCGAAAGTATGATAAACATATGAATGCATTTACAGATTACACAAACATAGGGGGAAAATATTGAAAGGATTTATTAATAGAAAGAAGGATTACAACCCATAAGTTCAATCGAACACCATCCTCCTAGGTTCAAACCTTCTTCACCTCATGAACAACAAGAAGTTTCGACAATAACACAATAATTTTGCCTCAATACTAAAACTATCATCGCTTCCTTACAAGTCAGAATCATTCAACCTCCAAATCTCTTGGATGAGGGATCCATTTATAGATGAGTGAAGGAGGTTGAGTCATCAATGATGATGATGAATGCCTTTCTATTTTTAGGAATTGGTTCCATGAAAGAGGGAAATAGGAGGTGGATGTTTCCTAATTCCTTTAGTCATCCATGGGTAAACTCAGAGGGGTAGGTGGCACTACAGAAGCTTCTAGAGGTTTCGATGAGTAACTGATTCTTCAAACTCTCCTAGAATATTGTCCAAGCTCAACCATCACACCCTAAAGAGGGTCTAAGTGTGATTCATAACACTTAGACAGTGTGGCACCTGCTATGGATAGCACCCTAACACAGGGCTTCATGCAATGATTTCTTTAGAGGTACTTTTTGGATGGATTTTATGATGGAACTTTTGGGGAATGAAGCATTTAGAGGACTAGGTTTCTTTAGGTCATAAAACAACTATATTAGGGGTTGATAAATCCTAATAACATCGACATGTGAGTTGGGGTTGATGTGCCCAAATAAGTCTGTAACAGTTGCCCCCTAAAGCATGAGGTCATAAATATCTATGTTGGGTGAAATGCTTTATCATGAGGATCGAAAGTTTTGAACTAGAAGGTGACCTGCATCAATTACAATACAGTAAATCACGATAATTTTGATTCTCTCTCATGGACTTATCTGAGGAAGGCATTCCCATGCTTAGCTTATAAACTTTCATTACATGTACATAGATCAGATAGTCGTCTACAGATATAGACTCGTGATTCTACAAATATAGATTTGTAATCCATGATTAGGATGACCATTTGTGTAAAGCCTTTGTACATTTGATTTGGTACTCCTGAATATATCATAGCCCGGATGGATGAAACTAGATCCAAGGTCTTCAATCTCATTCAATCTTCAAGCAATGAATAAATCTAACCATGTGAATGGATGTCCAAAGTTTAACATGAAGAGATATCACCTGATTACCAGCTAATCATGTGAGTTGTTAACAGGCGTGAGTGAGATCATCGATAATAATGATGACTCTCAGGGTAATACAGTACATTTCGCATGGTGTGAAAAAATGATTTTATGTCGATCACCATACAAAATATTTTGGTTGAAGGCCATTGATGTCAACCTCTCATCGGAAGTGAGAAACTTCCCGTTTGATGAATGTAAGCTTCAAAGCACTGGAAGGGTGTTTCTAAGTCAACTTCTTGGATAATGCGCTGATGTTGACAAGAAGTGACTCATCGTAGGAGGTTCTTGATGTATCCCACATCTAAGACATGAAATGACCTTTGGAGATGAAAATTGACTGGCGACACAAGGTTCAGGAATGGAAGGCATGAAAATGAAGGCTTGTAGTATTGCAACAGATGAAATTTTGACTGGATGACTTCTCTTCAACATATCGGTGACATTGAGATGAATTGGCAGTGTTGACCTAAAACAAAAGTGATGGATGGTGTGATAGGCCAATGGTATCACAACCATCAAACATAATGACCCAACCCAGCTTAATCATGGAGTGTCAGTTCAAGAGCGACTCACTACCATAAGTTTTCAAGATTTTCCCCATTTTCCCTAGTCATTGCTGACCAGTACGTCTTTATTTTTTATCAATCTTGAGGAGGGTAAAATATGCTTGTTCTATAATTTTCCCTTCAGGAAAATCCATCGCTATTTGATGTTTTAATGAATCTAGCGATGGTGAAACTCGGTCTTTTCTAGATGGACAAGTTTGTCACTATTATGATATTTTAACGAGTTTAACGACAAAGATAACTTAGTCCTTTTCATGTTTAGAGAGTTTGAAAAGGGACGAAAAGAAAACTCTATAAGCTCTTTTTCATGAAATAATCCCTCAGGTCTGAAAAAGGATAAAATAATACAAGAGAGATGTCATTTCCAATACTTTAATGAGCTGTAAAGGACAAGCACTCAACTATCTTTTCTTATTTAGAGAGTCTGAAAAGAGTTTGAAGAAGACTCTATGGTGTTATTTTCATTTTATATCAAAGCTCGAAAAGAGAACAAAAAGTTTTCTTTGTAGTCAAAGATGTTCAATTTTCCATTTAGCACATCGGATTTTGTTAGTCATTTATCCATCTCAAAACTCCATCAGAGATGATTAAAAATACATGTTTATGGACAAAAAAATGATTAAAACCAACATTTACTTGATTTACATGTAAAAGTAAATAGAAAAACAAGTTTTTGCAATTCATTTCAACCATTTCATTTCTAACATTGGATTTTGGAGCTCTGGAGCAGTTTTTACCCCAAACTTCACCAGCTGATTGCCGAGGATTATGTGGATCATTTTTCATGCCGCAAGACCAGGTAGGAGCTATCCCACTGTTGTTTCATTCTATTCCATTTTTTTCAGTTTTGAGCAAAATTTCTTAGTTTCCCAAGCCTCTAGGGTTTCATCTTCCATTTCCTAGACCATCGCACCTTGTCCCTATCGAAAAGTGCATTGCATCTCAGGCTCCTAATAAGTAGTCTGCTATGCATAGCACTATCTCTAAAGGGCAAGTGCGATGGGCACAAGAACTAAATTTAAACATATGTTTTTCCTCAAATTTTCGACTGATTTTTGCCCAAGTTGGATTCTAACTTATCTAATGATTATGTTTCAGATATTCATTGGATCAAAATGGTCATTACATAGTGAGAAAGAGAACATGAGGAATAGGACATGATTGCTTTGAATGATCAGGGGAGAGTTGATGCCTTAAAGAACTGTGGGTTGCTGAAGTTCTTTCGCTTATCCAA